>RJWJ010011490.1:18167-45170 GCA_004363605.1 Indri indri | reverse complement strand
GCCCAACCTCTCCTCCTCTGGTTCTCTTTGTGCCCCTCTCCTGCCCCATTGTTTTCTGGACTAAGTTACTCCTGCTCTGTCTCCCTGCCTTCTCCCCACACCTGCAGGGAGGCACCTCCCGATCCAACAACTCGGAGCCTGTGCCCTCCACACGGCTGTTCCAGGTCCGGGGAACCAGTGCCAACAACACCAAGGCCTTTGAGGTCCTAGCCCGGGCCAGTTCCCTCAACTCCAATGATGTCTTCATCCTCAAGACCCAGTCCTGCTGCTACCTATGGTGTGGGAAGGTGTGTGCAGGGCCTAGAGGCCTCCCCATCCCCAAGTGGGGCCCGGAACCGCGCAGTCTCAGAGCTGGCTGACTGAATCCTGCCTGCTCCATTCCCGGCTGCCTCTGTGGCCCAGTCTCCCTCCTCCGCAGCTTTTGGGTCTGTCTTTCTGTCCCGTCTCTGACCGTCCGCAGATTCTCTGCCTCTATGTCTGAATCATCTGTTGTTCTGTGTGTCTCTGGCCACCCCTGTCTGCCCCAGGGTTGGTCTGTCCTTATGTCTTGGGCTTTCTCTCACTACCTGTGCCTGTCGCTGCCTCTCCCTTTGTCTCTATAAGGAGGACTCACAGCTTCTTGGAGTCCTTCTCCCACCCTCTAAGAGGAGTGTAGACTCCCTTGTCTCCTCTGCTATTCTTTGGAGTGTCAAGGACGGGAGAGGATGGGAAAACTGTCCCTGCATTGGCTGTGTACTCAGGGTCCTGATCCAGGGACAGCGAATGTAGCAGAAGAATGGGGATGGGATGGCACCAGAAATGGTCTCCCCCAGCTTGGCTGACCCTCCCTTTTCCCAGGGCTGTAGCGGGGATGAGCGAGAGATGGCCAAGATGGTTGCTGACATCATTTCCCGGACGGAGAAGCAAGTGGTGGTGGAAGGGCAGGAGCCAGCCAACTTCTGGATGGCCCTGGGCGGGAAGGCCCCCTATGCCAACACCAAGAGGTAACTCTCGGGTCCCCCTTCCTCCAGCTCACCTGCAGAGGCTGCAGCATCTCCACCTCCATTCCTAGAGCCTGCAGCAGGCATGGATTGAGGACTCTGTGTGCCAGGCACTGTGCCAGGCCCCCAGGGATATAAGATGAACAAGAGGCGGCCCATGCCCTTGAAGTTTCTTGGCACAGGAGATGTATCTGTGCTGCTTACCATGGTATGCGAGGGTCTGGAGGGGTATTTCCTTGGCAAAGGGAGTTCATAGCCACAGGAGGCAGCTCAAAGAGGGGACAGGGCTATAGGCTTGCCCTTCAGGAATAACGTGCCAGAGCCCAGTCCCTGCCTTTAGGTGTTGACACAGACCTGGGACGCTGAGGAGCACCAGCCACCTCTTTCAAATGATGTTTCTTTTTCTTTTTTTGAGACAGAGTCTTGCTCTGTTGCCCAGGCTAGAATGCTGTGGCATCAGCCTAGCTCACAGCAACCTCAAACTCCTGGGTTCAAGCAATCCTCTTGCCTCAGCCTCCCGAGTAGCTGGGACTACAGGCACGCGTCACGACACCTGGCTAAGTTTTTTTTATTTTTAGTAGAGATGGGGTCTCGCTGTCCCTCAGGCTGGTCTCAAACTCCTGAGCTCAAACCATCCTCCCGCCTTGGCCTCCCAGAGTACTAGGATTACAGGCATGAGCCACCACGCCCGGCCTCAAATGATTTTTCTAAAGAATAGCCATGATCCACTATTCCCCAGATCAAAAGCAAAAGGGCAGGTGCTATAGTAGCAGCAGGAGGGATAGGGGAAAGATATCAGAAAGAACTTCCTAACAGGGCTATGGAAGAGCAACTGGAATGCATATCTGGAAAAGCAGTGGGAATTTCTCCCTTAGAGCACTCTTGGGACAAAAGGGGACCCTTTTGTCAATCACAAGACAAAGCATTTGCTAGGAGATGGCCTTTCCATGCCAGAGTCCCCCCTCAGAGTTCTATGTCCTTGATTCTCCTTTCCCCTCACCTTTCTCCTGCCGACACCACCTTCTCTCCATCCTGCAGACTGCAGGAAGAAAACCTGGTCATCACCCCAAGGCTCTTTGAATGTTCCAACAAGACTGGGCGCTTCCTGGCCACAGAGATCCCCGACTTTAATCAGGATGACTTGGAAGAGGACGATGTGTTCCTGCTAGATGTCTGGGACGAGGTAGGATGGAGGGCCTGGGGAACCCCTCATCATCCATTTCAATCCCCAGGGCCAAGAAAGAGTGGCCTTAGGGTTAGGTAAGTGTCAGCATTTTCTTGGCCCTCATGTGTACTGTCTCCCTGGGAATGGTATGAACACCAGCAGCCTGAGAAAAAGAAGGAAGGTGGGGAGGAATGTGCTCAGAGGGAACGGGGGGCAGGCAGAACTTTTCTCTCCCAAAGTCCTGTGTATTTCATGTGGCAGCAGGAGTCATTTTGAGAATCCTGGGCTCTGGAGAGACTGGAAGTCACACATATTTGTAGAATATCCAAGTAGAGGGCATCTGTCCAACCTCCTCATTTCCAGCTGCAAAATCAAGGCCAGTGGGGCCTATCCTGGGTCATTTGGCTGGGTAGTGGCAGGGTCAGGGCTCCACTGTTGGACATTTGGAATGAACTGAGGCAGAGGCCCGTGGGCCGGGGAGCACAGGAAGGACTGACTGAGCTCCTGGGATGTGCGACAGATTTTCTTCTGGATGGGGAAGCACGCCAATGAGGAGGAGAAGAAGGCCGCAGCCACCACCGCGCAGGAATACATCAAGACCCATCCCGGTGGCCGTGACCCCGAGACCCCCATCATTGTGGTGAAGCAGGGCTATGAGCCCCCCACCTTCACGGGCTGGTTCCTAGCTTGGGACCCCTTCAAGTGGAGTGTGAGTAGTCCCAGCACATCCTTCTCTAGGTGGCTTCTTTGTGGCACACCCCTGAAGGCAGGGCTGACTCCCACAGGCCTTTCTTGTCCCTTTGGGGTATCCGACTTGCTTATTTATAAAGGGGTTACCAGAGGGCTCAGAATAAAAAGGCTGCAGTAAGACCATGACGCCGTCTGTTGAGAGAGAGGGAAGAAGTCTATCAAAAACCAAGTAACTACAGTGCCTTGTCTGTGTGCTATACTTAGCTCAAAACTGCTGGGTATTATAGGCTAGAGCTATACTGACTATATAAAATTAAACAAAATGAAAATTTAGTTCCTCACTAGCCAAAATTTAAGTGCTTAGCAGCCACACGTGGTCTGTGGCTACCATATTGGACAGCGCAGGTAGGGAACATTCTCATCGCCTCAGCAACCTTCTATGAGACCGCGCCAGTGGCTCCCGCCAGCCGAAAGGAAATACGTCAGTTCTAAAGGAAGACAAATGGCTTTCAGGCACTAAATTCTAAGCAAAATGGGTCGTACGTGCAGTCTTTACCCGAGAGACCGTGCGTCAGGCTTCCGCAGGTGTTTCCTGAACACAGAGGGGAGTGGAGGGCGGGTCCTCAGAATGAGCTGCAGGAAAGGTTTTCTACAGGAAGGAGAAATGCCAAGGTAGACCGAGCCTGTCCTGATGGCCCCAGGTGTTCTGAATTGGCACAACAGATGAGTTTGTTTTTTTTTTTTTGATTCTTTGGTTCATGGGCTGGTGGAGTCAAACAAATGTCAAGGCAGCAAATCTAGACCCCAGATCTTCCCCAGCCCACTTCAGTGCCCCGAGTCAGTAACCCTGGTAGCCCCTTCCTCGCCTCAAGTCTGTGCTGGCTTCGGTCTCAGTCTCATTCATTCATTCCGCATAATGGAACTCCTGGTGTGCCACACTCGGTGCTGGCCCCGGGCATATGGAGACGGGGCTTCTCAGGGAGCCATGGTCCCTTCACTCCTCTGGGGCAGGGCTCCCTCCAGGCTCAGAGAGGAGCCCACCTGGTCCCTGGAGTCTACACAACATAGGCCGGTTCTGGACGCTGCCTGTGGCTGCTTACACTGGCCTCTGCGGGTGGGAAAGATCATATTCCTCTCCATTCCCATGCCAGGCTGAGCAGGGGCCAATAAACAGCCTGCCCCGCCCCTTCTGATCCGGCAGCCCCGTGGGTCCCCATCCTCACCATCCCACTTCCTCTTTCAGAGAACGCCCTCCAGCCTCAGCCTGAGCTGCCTCTTTTCCTTCACACCACCAGGCTCCAGAGCAGCCTTCTTTCCACTCCTGAGGGAAAATGGCCCTTTGTCCCCTCTGCTGAGACCCAGGTTTAATCTGTTATTTACTTTATATGCAGAATGCCAAATCCTATGAGGACCTGAAGGCAGAGCTGAACAACTCTCCGGACTGGAGCCAGATCAGCACTGTGAGTCCGGGCCAGGGCGGCTGGGCCCTGCAGTGGTCAGCTGCAGTCAGACCTGTGGGAGCTGAGAATGTTCCAGAGAAGATGCCAGTGTCCTGTGCTTTCCTCCCCATTTCTCCCTACTTCTCATGGACGTTCTTCTTGCTGTTTAACTCCAATGGCTCTAGCAGTTTTGTGTCTTCCATTTCCTAGTGAAATTTTATCATGCATACAAGTCTGGGTGATGGGAGGCATATTAAAATGCAGATTCCAAGGCCCCATTCCCAAAGATTCTGGTTTGTAGACTTTGGGTTAGCACCCAGGAATCTGCCTGTTTTAAATAAAAAGTCTAGGTAATTTGATATAGTTAAGTCCATGGACTACACTTTTTTGAGAAATAATGATTTCTCTACACACTGTCACCCTTGGGATCCTTTCTCCAGGGAGAATAATTGCAACTCCTTCGATCTTGCAGTGAGTTAACAGAAATGTATTGAGCCTGTAGGCCTGGGATATGGGAATATGAAATCAAAGCCTTTCCTTTGAGAAGTTCACAGGCTTACAGGGGAAACAAGACAGAGCTAACTCTGCAGAAATGTCCCTGGAACCTGAGAGCAGTTTCACCAACACATTGGGGTAATCAACAGAAGGTTTAGAACCCAGTAGCTCTCAATAAACCCTTCCTGGTGGACTGACAGTGCAGATTGGCAAGTACAGATAGGTCAAGGCTAAGAGAATTTATGGATGACAATTTCATAACGGAGAAGAGTCATAAATATCCATGCTAGATCTCAAACTCTGGGGGAAGCCGCAAAGAAGTTAATAAGTCATTGACAAAATAGTCGTTTTGCACCAACTGACTTTGGTCTGATACAGAGTACTAAGCTATTAGCTCATGGGTCCCCCCGCAGTGTGTTGTGTTCTTATGAGTGTGTGTGTGTGTGTGTGTGTGTGTGGTGGGGTGGGATGGGTCATGGGAGGCTTCTTGAAGGTGTCGCCCTAGAACCAATGTTGACTTCAGAGAGAAAGGCAGCCTGGGAGGTAGCCACATACCAACTAAAGTGACCAGTGGTTTCCTTTTCTTCCCTAGGAGATCACAAGCTCCAAAGTGGTTATGTTCAATGCCAACAGCGACCTCAATCCCGGGCCTCTGCCCATCTTCCCCCTGGAGCAGCTGGTGAACAAGCCCGTGGAGGAGCTCCCTAAGGGTGTGGACCCCAGCAGGAAGGAGGTGGGTCAGACTCTTGAAAGAGGACAAAGAAGACGTGTCTTGTCCATTTGTTGGTCAACCCTAGTTGACCGTCAGATGGGGCCCTGCAGGTGATTAGGTGCTGAGGATGCCCTGGTGAACAAGACAGACTGGGTCCCGCCATCATGCTAGTTTACATCCCTGGGGAGAGAGATCAGAGAAGCCTGATTGCACTATCATTTAATTTCAGGGCTGATAAATGCCAGAGAAGTGAAGTACAGGGGCCAAGAAGAGTATTACAAAGAAGAGCCTGATGTAGTCAGAGGTTTCCTTCTGAAAGGTGAATAGGAATTACTGAGGCAAAGTGAGTTATTCCCGGAGAAGCAACAGCAAACGTGAAGCCAGAGGCAGGCAATAAGCAGTGGGGCGAAGCCGCAAGGTGGCCAGAGTGGCAGCGGTGTCAGTGTTGAGAGCTGGGAGGGAGGCAGGGCTGAGCCGGGCAGGACCTTTTACCCCACGCTAAGGATTATATTGTCTATCCTGAAAGTGAAGGGTGGCCATTATGGTTGAAGCAGGGGAGTGACAGTCGGATTTACATTTTAAAAAGATCACTAGAGCTGCTCAGTGTAGAATAGACTAGGAGGTGGCAAGAGCAGCCATAGGGAGACCAGTTAGGAAAGTGTTACTGCTGTCAGGCTGAGAGGTAGGTGGGAACCTAGACTCGGTAATGATGGAGAGGGTGGAGAGGAGATGGCTTAAAGAAGTAGTTAGGAAGTGAAATCAATGACATATGTTAATTACTGGATAAAGAGTGTAAGAAAGAGGGGAAAATAGTGTCCTCCTCCGACATAGAAAACCCTGGGTCAGACTGAGCTTGGGGGTGGGGCAATCATGAATTTAGTGGTAGCTACATCCTTTGAGGCGCCTGGAAGACATCCAGGTTGACACACATGTTCGGTGAGCAGGCAATTCAGAAGAACACCGGGGCAAAGATCTGAATCCATCTGGTAACTGCAGTGTAAGGCCTGCATGGATCACGTGGGGAGACCGCACAGCAGGGAGAGCTTGTTAAAAGCACTTTCTAATATTCATTCTCACTTTGTGAAGATCCAAAATAGACTTCAAGTCTAGCTTAGGGATGTTGAGAGGAGAGAAAATTTACTCTGTGTATAGTCATAAAGAAGTCTTACAGACTTCAAGTCTAGCTTAGGGATGTTGAGAGGAGAGAAAATTTACTCTATGTATAGTCATAAAGAAGTCTTACAAATGCATTAAGGAATCTGCAGAAGAGAGATACGTAGTTTCTTCTAGAACATCGAAGTCTGTTAAGGGTTTGGGCTTGATGTGTGTGTAAGTGTATTGTTCTCAGAACATTTCAATCCTGCCTTTTACCTTGGAGAGCACGTGCATGTATTCTCTCCTGGATCCTCCAACCGTGAAGTGGCTGGTAGGCTAGGAGACACCTGTTTTCACTGTAACATCGGGATGATCCCAGTGTGAGTGACAAGCTTAGCCCAGCTCCTGGTACACAGAAGGTACTCTGCAAATGAAAGCTGTTACTATCATGGCCTGTTCTACACCCGAGAAAACAGGTCTAGAGAGAGAAAGTGACTTGCCTAATGTCACATAACTAGTTAGTTGCAAAGCCAGAGCAAGAACCAGCTCTTCTGAGTCCCACTGTTACCATCATGTCATGAGGCATAAAGGAAGTATTTCTGAAGCAAAGGGCAGCCAATGCTATTGAACCAGAGGATTGACAGGAGGCTGAGATGGTTGCAAATTTTGAATGGAACAGACAGACTCGGTGTCAAGGCAGCCCCACCATGGTAGAAGTCGAAGAAGGCTTAGATTCCTTTTAAAAAATCAGTTGTCTATTGCTGATTTTTTAGCACGAGAGTAGCATACATTCTTTTGGGAGAGCTGAGAATTCAGTGCCAAGTGGGGAAGGTAGGAGAGGTTTTCAGGCCTCTCTGGCTGCTCCAAACTTGGAAGGTGAGTGCCAGTGACAACAGTGGAGTGGTGGGTCTGGCTGCAGGCAGCAGCAAGAGGGTAATCTAAGTGTTTGAGTACTGGGGAGTAAACCACACGGAGGCGGATGCGGGCATGGGTGAGGCTGGTAATCAGCTGGCAGGATGACAGGGTTCAAGAACAGGACAATGGAAAGATATACGTCCACTGGGATGGGCAGTCCCTGCTATCTAGCGTGAGGGGTCAGAGTCCAGCAGTCTTGACAAAGTTGAGGAGCCAGACTGGCTGGACCAGAGAGGGCACTGTGGAGCCACTTGAAGAGACATAGCAGCAGCCACAGCTATGATGAACCTGGGGGGAGGGTGCGACAAACAGACTTGGGGTATGGCAGTTCTTCCCACCCTTGGCTGATGCCCAAAGCATTCATATTTACTCCCTTCTTCCAAATCAAGGCCTTCCACTGCTCAGCCTGGGGGAGTAGGGAAGGTTCCCAGCATCCAGCTCCAGCTCCCAGGAGGCTTGAGGAGAGAATGCCTGGGGTGGGAGGAAAATCTAATGACACCTTAGAGAGAACTGGAGCATCAGACCCCTCTGAGCTTGAAATCCTCAATTCAGGGCTTTCTGTGGGAGTCAATAAAACGTTCCCCAGGGCAACTCCACTTTAGTAGAGCAGCTGTGTTAAAGGAAACCCACTGCCTTCACCTCTGCTCTGTCCCCACCTCTTGGTGCTTGGGGGAGCAGAGAAGAAAGCTAGGAGATGCTGTTGTATGGCAACTTCAATTTGGGGCACTTAATTGAGAGTGGCTTGAGGGTATGTAGTTTGCCATAAACAGTATCACTATCATATCGTCTCAGAGCTGGAAAACAAAGGTCCTTTCAGTCAGTTCTTTCATCTTATGCCTGAACATATCCAAGGCCTAGAAAGATAGTGATTCCCAGTTGTGATTTTCAAGCCAAGAGTAAAAAGATAAAATTGTGCTATCTAATCTTCTAGATTATTCGCAGGATGAGAGTTATCCTTATATTTTGTTTTCTACTCAATCAGCTAGGCAAAATTTGAATCTGAATTTGTTCCTTGGCCTTCCTAGCTTCTCCTCTTAGAATCCTTCTCCCACCTCAGTTGTACCTTCTGCTGCTACCGTCCCACCATCTCTAAGCAAAACCTGCTCCTACAAAATCATCTGGCTGATACATTCACAATAGAATATAAAAGACTCATGAGGTTTTTAACATGTTGTCTTTTAACCAGGAACAAACCTGTAAGCCAAGAGGGATGAAGCTATCTGTAATGGTAGAATTCTAGTCAACAGCAAGCGTAACAGTATACCTTGCAGGTTTGGGAGGGAAAGATGACAAGAAGCCTTTATACTATGCCTGAAACCACTCAAAGAAGGTACAGTCAGTTGGTACAGTACAGCATGTACTGGAATCAGATGACCTTGACTTTCTTGAACTTTAGCTTTATTACCTGAAAATGGGAATATTCAAATGTGCCTCAGTGTCTTTGTAAGTGCCACAGTAGTATATGTTAAGTTAGAAGCTGTTTTGTTCTGTCCATCAGGGCTAGAGTGGGCCCTACTTCCTTTGCTGCCAGTCTATTAACTTGATCCAAAGCAAGGTAGGGCCCGGGAGGGAGACCCCTCCCAAGGGTGATGGGCTTTTGCTACAAGAGCCATATGTCCTGTGATAGCAACGAAATCTTAGGTATCCAGACTTGAGCAGATACCCATCTAGGGCTCATTGGCTTACTTTGTGGGTCAGGCTTAGATTAACTGTTTAAGTGAAGGTAGGCGAACGATGTACCTTGTTTCCAGTATCCTCCAAATGTAGTATTATTTTCATACTCATAAAAGCAAAAAAACTGGAAATAGAAATGTTTTCCATTTTACAGAGAGGAAAACTAAGGCTTAGAAAGAGAAGCAACACCTTGACCAAGCTAACTGTCCTGATTCTTATTTCAGGGCTAATGTGAACTTGACCTTGGTAGGAAGAAAAACTCAATTTACCATGTTACCATCCTTTATCATCATGTTACAATATCAGGGATCAAACCTCTGGAATCACAAAATGCCACACCCCCCTCTTCCCCATCCCTTTCCTGGCTCTCCTGACATTGCTAGTTGTTGCTCTTCATTTGATTGACTATATGCCACACCTGTATGATTCATCAGAGCAAACCCTGAAAAAGAACATGACCTTTGCCCTCTGGTCCCTCTCCTCTTCCAGGAGCATCTGTCCATTGAAGATTTCACTAAGGCCCTTGGGATGACTCCAGCTGCCTTCTCTGCCCTGCCTCAATGGAAACAACAAAACCTCAAGAAAGAAAAAGGACTATTTTGAGAAGGAAGAGTAGCTGTGGTTGTAAAGCAGCACTCTACCTTACCTGGCTTGTGGCATTCTGGTTTATAACTGGTATTAGACCTATGCCAATTGAAGTGAAATTTTACAGTTGTGCCTGTGAACAGCAGCCTGTGGCAATGCCACTTTTAACAATCTCCCTATTCCTTCAGAAAGATGATACTTCCACAAGGAGCCTGTGGTCCCAATTTCAGCTCTCAAGAAGGTAGCTAGATTGTTTCTATCTTGAGGTGTTGCATCATTTTTAACCATCCTGTTCTATAGCTTTCCCTTCTTAAAAGAGCAGCCAAACACTCCATGGAACGTAAGAGTTGAGGCACCAGGCCAGGTTTTTCCTCTACCATGACTCATTTTCATCTATGGCAAGTGGGCTGAAACATTTTGCAGGTTTACATCTTTCCCAGAGTAATGGCTTTTCCTTTTCACATATACTTTCTTCACTGCCTTACTCACGTGTTCAGTTAAAGGGTTGAAGGAGAGTTGAACAGCCTGGGAGACTGCCCTCTTACTGAGGTTTCACAATGCTCACTAAATAGGACCCAGTGAGAGCAGCACATCCACTGTGTCTAAGCTAAAGGCAAGTATGAAATGCAAATGCTATTTCGCCCTTCACCCCCACTCTTAATAATAAGGCAAAGGAAGAGCGAAGGCCAATGCTAGGTTTACAAACTATTACACAGAAGCCTCTATAAAGCTTCACAGGCTCCTCAGATGAAAATAACCAGTGGTGACTACGGCCAAACTTTGGTTTGCCATTCCGTCTCCTTTAAGATGTAACAGTGCTGCAACGAAGTCCAAGTCAGAAAACCAAAAGGCGATTTCCACAACTTGAAACAACCGGTTGTTAAAAGCGTCTGCAAAAATGTGTCCTTCTCAGAAATAACAGTCAAACCAACATAAGGTTAATAAAGGCTTTAATTTCACACAAACACAAAAACTCTATGCATAATTTAAAATGGAAACAAAAGGAAAAATCGTAAAGGATACAGAGGAACAATTCTGCTAAAACACAGATAAAAGTGCCACTCCATATAAAACAACAATCAGAATCAAAAGTCACTCTGAACACAAACAAAAAAAATCACCTCACAAATAATGTGGCCACAGCTGCCAGCAAACCTGGTAGTGGCTCAGTTAGGCAAAGTGTAGGAACCTCACTTCTGTTTTCCTCTCCCTAAGCATAAAGAAACAACACTGACAATAGGCCAGAGAAGTGAGGGAAGGAAAAGCTCAGAGGGAGGGAAACCTGGGGACAAGAGGTGTGCACACCCACATGTGGTCTCACTGTTTGCACGGGCCCACTCTGTTTTTGAAGTAAACCAGTTCGGTTGATTGCTCTTTCTTCTGGCAACTGACCTGACAAACCTGGATCCTGATTCAGACCCTCCTCTTCCACTCAATTCTTACGCCAGTGGACATACCTATACTTTGAACCTCTGTACTTTTAAGTCCAATGTTACTAAAATCAAATGCTTATATTCATACTTGGCATACTTTTTAATAAAAACTTCAAAACCTCAGACACATAACAGGCATGGAAAGGAAAGAATTTACTAATTGTGTATAAATATGATACAACAAAAGAGACTGCTTGAAGTCTAGTAAGCAAAGCATGCCATAAGGTAGTCAATGACTAATGAAACACAGCAAAATAATTCTGCCACAAAACTCTCAACGCTTAACAAACTATAGTTTTCCAATAAAATATATATTTTTTTCCAGATGTTAATAATACCTATCAATAGAGACAAAATTAGAATTCTGAAGTAATGCAATAGAAAGGTGTTAAGAGGACAGAAATCTGATTAGTTTTTATACACACTTGCTCAGTGAAGAGCGAAATGGGGAGGAAAAGGACATAGCCATTTTATTGGGACACTTTTATGTGACTTGCATCTGGTGCTGGATTGATGATTTTTCTAAAAATCTCCCTATATATACAAGAGCGACATGTACTTGGGAGAGCTAGCTGTTTCCCTAATTTAAAGCAAAAGACCAACTCAGGGGGTCAGTTAAATCAAACACAGGCGCCCACCCCGCCCCCATCAAAAGTTGGATAGCTAAGAGTATCCATTGCAGTCATTTCAGAAGACAGAGAAGAGAAGGATGTTTTTATTTGTTTTAATATAACCTCTTTTCAGTAGATCACAAGTGAGTTTACAAACTACCTGTTTTTCTCTTCAATTTAGATGTTTCCAGATAATTTTCATCATACAACTGTATCTGTAGCTGTACATGTAGTTACATAATGGTAACTGCCGTGTGCAAGAATAAGTAAATTCATGGATTATTTTGCTGAGGTTTTACATTTTAAAGCCTCTCTTTCAGAATTTTACATTTGATCAAGGAGAGAAAAAAAGAAATGTATAGTCTAATATTTGCCTGCCAGAGTTAATTAACTGATCTGTAAGTACCACTGAATACTTAAAATGTAAACATGTTTACATTTGTTGTATTTGTTACCGAGCCTTTTAAGTAAGGCCTGGAATTAATAGACCATAGCAAGTAAACAAATAGCTTTTGGAATCAAAATATAAATAGAAGACCAATTCATGAACTTGCTTCTTATTCTATCTTGCTGAGACAAAACTTCTGGGTGTGCACACACATGTAAATATATTCCTACAAAATAGAGTCTATGTTCTCATAGGGCTAAATTATAGTCATGGCTACTAAGGGGATAATAGCATCCAGCCACATGCGACTTCCCACCTCTACATAATATTAGGGGATAAAAATCAATGAGTTTGAAATTTAGTTTTATTTTTCCCTTCCAAAAAATTCCAACTAAGATCAAAAGGTTGTAACCAGAACTAATTAATATCAAGTTCCAATTCAATGTCATTTAAAGTAATGTAACCATACATTTGGTATTTTCAATAGGAAGGTTACTTAGGTACTGTACAGACTGCCTGGAACTGAAGCACTCTGTCTCCTAATCTCACTTGTCCCTTCCTGGCTCCAACAGGCTAACCGCTCCATCCCCCGATTCTGGGCAAACTGATCACACTGTGCAAAAAAATAATATATTATCTATTTATAATTTTTAAATATATATAACCAGCTCAAAAAAAACCCAACAAACCCCATCAACATTGTCCAGCTGAAATTACCATTTGTAGTCAAAGTAAGTTAAAAGAGTGAAGGAAGAAGGCTGATAAGGCCACAATGATGGACAGACATCAAGCGAAATTCAAGTCCCAAACTTGTAAGTACATGAGCAGTGAGATAACTCTAGTAACCTATCTTCAACTAATAAGTCCTGCTCAAGACATGAAGATCAAACCAGGTTTCTAATCCAAGTGTACTTCTAAATCATACACATGTTGCAAGCTATGAAAGCAATTCAAATGAGGCTGCTTCATGAGGCAGTCTAGGCTTAGGGCATTATTTCTATTCTTCTCTATGTCTTAATGCAGCCCTCACTTCAAATCGTTCCCAATAATTTTTAACGATGCCTCTCAAAGCTCTCAAATACACGGATAGGTAAAAGAAGTAATAACTAGCCAAAACATTTGATCACCATTTCACTCATTTATGAGAAAACCAATTATTTTCAAGCAAAACAAAACCAAATGAGGCTCCTGGTAGAAACGAAACAAAACTTTAAAAGCTAGTTTTGAAAACAAGTATTTTCCTCTGCACTAAACTACTCCTGCATATCCTACCACTGTACCACCTTGGAACATTGACTACGATAATGTACGTAGGCAGGTGATAGGAAGCAAAGCATTTATCAGTAGTTAAGCAAAAGTGCTGAGGCCATTTACAATTCAAAGATTCAAACTTTTAGAATAATTACTATGTCAGAACACATCCAAGTTCCAAGAGTGGGGCTGGAGTTCTCTTAAGGCAATCTTCTAGAAAAGATGTTGTATTTTCTGTGATGATAGGTTTTAAACTATTTTTTCTTCCTGAAAACCTGATGTGGTTTTTGTCCCTCCCTCAGAACTGAAGAATAATCCCCTTATTTAAAATAAAAGAAAAAACATGAAAAAAAATAATGAAGGTTTCATTTTGCTATACTTAACTCTGTGCGATCCTAATGATGCCCAAGCTCACAAAATTATTTTGCGGACAGAATTCCACTCTCAAACTCACTCTTTATATGGTTTCATAAGCTGCTTAACCAAGCTAGTTACGTCAGCTAAGTGACTAATGTAGCACTTGATGTTGCATCCCCATTTAGCCTCAACTCTGAGCACCTAACAAATAAGATAAATATATTATGCACCTTTGTTATTTCTTAATTCTTGGGATACCCTAAACCAATCACATTTTAATTCCCACCTTACTTTAAGGGTAAAGCCAGACGGCAAATGATTAAATGCTCAAGCTTTATCCTATAGCTCAAGTACTTAATTTCACACTTACAGTAGGGCTTTTAGCTTTAGTGGTCCAGAATTTTAGCTTTAACACAAGAATGTTTCTCTTGTCCTCTGTTTGAGAGACAGACATGCGAGCATTCTTCCTTATCCCTAAGTATTCCTGCTGGGGAGTCCCAATTGGAGAGAGATTATTTTTCTCCCTCTTAAAGTTTTGGGTGCAATCCATTAGGGTAATGCTGCTCCATGGAAGAAAGATACAGAAGAAAATAAAAGATTCTATCTTCATCTCCATAATAATATAGATGATATATAATGAACATACTGTATGAAGAAATTTCTTTAGCGAAAACACAAAATGTACAATCAATATTAAATGTGGGACCATACACGTTCCAAAGCACCAACAATCCATTTCTTGGGACTACATGTAAACAGCAAAGACATTACAAATTCATGAAATTTAAAAAAAAAAGCTCCTCAAGTCAGGTGACAGCAATACCCCTCTCTTGCAAGGAGAACAAACTGTCATTAGTGTAACATGGAGAGCTGGCTTTCCAGTGAACTTTACTACTAAGAAAACACACAAGAAAGGTTACAGACTTGAGTGAAACTATGCAAGAAACATAAAAGCTAAAAGCCAACTGATAGGTATATCTTCACACATTTCTCCGGTGAATGGACTCTTTGACAGCTTCTCTTCTTCTCCAAACTGCTGTGCTATTAATTATGAGCAGGCATACTCTTGTGGCTCATCCTAAGTCTTTAAGGCTCCATTCATCACGTGTGTGTGTGTGTGTATGTACATATATATTTATATATTTACAACATGTATTCCTAAGACAAAAGGAAGTGCCACTCTTGTAGGAGAAAAAGAGGATAATCAGCTACAGATGTGAGACCAAGGTTTCCATAAAATAGTATGGAGCATTCTGTATAACTCCAATTTTAGTCTTTTGGTTTGGCCCTGAGCTGTTTGTTGCTCCCGCATCAAGTAGAATTCCAAATTCTCCTTGGGCAGAGGAAAGGTGTGGGTGGCAGTAAGAGAGAATACGCAGTGCACAATTGCCATCCCAGGAGTTTGTTCCTCATGAGGCCTGACGGGTAGTCTTCCCTGCTTCGATGCTAAGTGCCTGAGAGTTCTTTTCTGTTTCCAGCAGCTCATCAAAGATCTCTCTTAAAATAAAACAAAAAGACCCCCAGGAAATTTAGTGAGCAGAACCAAAGGATAAAGCGGATAAAAAGCAACAGAAAATAGATGCTGATAAAGCCTGCACAATCCCACTTGGTGCCTACATTTTATTAAATAAACAGCTCACTCATGTGATCACCATCTTAACCCCATGGGTGCTGATTTTTGAGAATAGTGGGGAACTGGCAGTAGTTAGCTTTAATGAAAACGCTATGTAGTTCCCACCCATATAAATCAGATCTTCTAACTAGTAAAACTGGAAGACAAAAAGGTTTGTGACAGGACAGCGTCTATCATGAAACAAACTGTCTTAAGTTCCACACCTAGATACTACTGTGTGATGAGTTATTAATGTTAAGAGAAAAAATATTCTGGACTTATAAGGAACATTTTGCCCTCAAAGGAAAAAGAAAGAGTTCAGGTGATTTTTCACCTGTTACTTTGAATCTGGCAAAGTTTCTTACTTGTGCATATAAAAGAAGATGTAACCATTCCGATCCCGATCACTCTGCACGGCAGCCTCTTGGATTTTAGATACCTCCAGGTCATTATAAGTAAACCATGCCTGCTTCTTAATGTCATACACATCACTAATGTAATGACCTGTAACAAATAAAATTTTAAAACTGAGGTTTTTAAAAACATACTGAATTTTTCTCAGGTACAGGAAATTTGAGAAAGAGAAACAGCTACCACATCCATCTTACTCCCAACAATGTTTCTAAAAACACATATAGAGAATTAGGGAGGAACATACTACACTGGGACGCCATTTTTTTTTTCTTTTTTTTTTTGAGACAGAGTCTCACTCTCTTGCCTGGGGCAAGTGCCGTGGCATCAGCCTAGCTCACAGCAACCTCAAACTCCTGGGCTTGAGCAATCCTACTGTCTCAGCCTCCCAAGTAGCTGGGACTACCGGCATGCACCACCATACCCGGCTAATTTTTTCTATATATATATTTTTAGCTGTCCAATTAATTTCTTTCTATTTTTGGTAGAGACGGGGTCTCGCTCCCGCTCAGGCTGGTCTCGAACTCCTGAGCTCAGAACGATCTGCCCATCTCGGCCTCCCAGAGTGCTAGGATTACAGGCGTGAGCCACCGCGCCCGGCCTGGGACGCCATTTTTGATAAATATATTTTGCTCAGGGAAAATTTAGGTCATTTATGAATAGGGAAATAAAAACAGTTACATCCATTTACGCAATTCATTGTTTTTTTTCTTTTTTATTTCAGCATATAATGGGTGTTCACATGTTTAGGTTACGTATATTGCCTTTGCCCCGCCTGAGTCAGAAATTCAAGCATGTCCATCCCCCAGACAGTGCACACCGCACCCATTAAGTGTGTATATACCCATCTCCTCTTTCCCCCTCCCCACAATTCATATTGAATGTGATCAAAAAGAGATTTAAGTTTTTTTCTTGATGCATTCATCTTATACCTCACAAAGCCAGTCAAAGAGCAATGCAATAAGGAGCAAATGCTGGCTACTTCATTTATAATACACTGAAATCATGATGTCCATTTACCTGAAGAAGAAGTGCTACCAATGTGACTGACAACACTGATGAGCCGATAGGAATGAGGAAGATTTCCTGTCTGGAAAACAGAAGTGGACATAACTCTTCATTTGAATAAAAGCAAAACACTGAATTTATATTTATTATCAAAGCTGACATGGTAAGCTTCAGTGTATGGAGTAGTCATAATCAATAAATTAAAAAAATCTAGTGGTTGTAATGTCGATACCCTCTGACCTAAGAATTCCACTCCAACTAAGAATTTACCCTAAGGAAATAATTCAAAGGAAAAAAATAGCATATGTATCAAATTATAGACTGTAGCATTATCTACTGAAAAGTCAGAACAATATACCCAGTAATAGTTGACTGGTTAGTGGCATATCAATTCAATGCAATATCATTCATTTATTATATTAAAGAAATTGATGTGGATCAGCAACATATTAACTTGATTTTCAGACCCACAAGAATGCACATAATAACTACAGCTCTGTAAAAATAGTTAACAGGTATTGGACAACAGAATGAAAAAATGAAAAAGAGCTGCTGTGTTGCTGAAGGGATTACAAGTGAACTTTTTCATTTCAAATATTTTTTAAATTACCATTAAAATATTGTTAGTAAAAAAACAAAACTGAAAAGTGATATTCATAAAATGTAGGCAGCACCAAAAAGTAAAATCTTGGAAAGGAATATAGCTATATGTAAACCAGAAACTATTAAAATGTTCATAAACTTTTGAAGCATTATTTACTTCTGGGGATTTATCTAAAGGAGAAAATCCAAAATATGGAAAATAGTATAATCATACACAGTTTCTCACTGTATTATTTACATTACAGTGAAAAAATAGAAACAAACAAATGCTCAATGTTAGTTAAAAACGAAATAAGTAGGATGTTCATTTGAGAGAATGATAGTACAGCCATTAAAATAACATCCTTATCTCTGATGTTACAGATAAAAGAAAAAAAATAAGATGCTTATAAATAATTAGTCTTTAACAAACAGGATAAGCCAGATGTGGTGGCATGCATCCCAGCTACTTGGAAGGCTGAGGTGAGAGGATCCTTGAGCCCAGGAGTTCAAGGCCAGCCTGGGCAACATGGTGAGACCCCCAACTCTAAAAACAAAATAAAACAAAAACTCCCGAAACATCCCAGCTACCCGGGAGGCTGAGGCAGAAGGATCACTTGAGCCCAGGGGTTTGAGGTTGCTGTGAGCTAGGCTGATACCACGGCACTCTAGCCCAGGCAACAGAGTGAGACTCTGTCTCAAAAAAAAAGACAACCAAAAAACCCCAAAACAAAAAAAAACCCAAACAGGATAAAAACTGTACTTATATTATGACTTTTTAAAGCATACGAGGAGGTGAGTATGACAAAAGAATATGTCAAAATGCTAATGGTAATTGTGTTAGCATTGTGGGATCCTGGGTAATTAAAATTTGGGGGGAAAGGGCAATTATTTAAGGAAAAAAATGTAAAAAAAAAAAAAATCCAATGTGCCCTAGTTTACACTAATTCAACAGTTCTCGCTGAGCAACAAACGACTGGTTTTGGTATTTAAGTATAAAGATAATATAGTTACTTAGTGGAACTAAAGGTTAATTTAATATACACATGCCTTTACATAGTTCTTATCTAACATGTACATAAGGTGATCAGGATGCATTTCTGTTTTTATTTTGTTTTGTTCTATTTTTAAAAATTTTTTTCATTTTTCACTCCAGGTAGTTCGAGTGGGGGAGAAAGCCCTCCCCTGCCTTTTCTTTGAGATGGAATTGACACTACCACCCAGACTAGAGTAGCAGTGGCACCATCATAGCTCACTGCAGCTCTAGCGAAACTCCTTTCTCAGTCTCCCAAGCAGCTAGGAGTAGCTGGGACTACAGGCATGAACCACAACACCTGGCTAATTTAAAAAAATTTTTTTTTAGAGATAAGGTCTCACTATGTTGCCCAGGCTGGTCTCGACTCCTGGACTCAAACAATGGCCCAGCCTCAGCTTCCTGAGATGTTGTGATTATAGGCATAAGCCACTGTGCCTGGCTCCTGTTTTGTTTTGAATCTTATATGTAAGAAATAAAGAGCAAATAACAAGAGAAAATGAAGACCATTTGATGGCTGCCAAACAGGCAGAAATGAAACTGCAATGGACACTGAAAGTGGGGACTTTGAAGATAAAGTGCAGGAGGAGTAACACTGATAATCCGACTGATTCTACCCAAGGGTAAAAAATTACCTCAGCATTTCTTTTCAGTTCCTCAGCCTCAGCTTCTGTGTATTCCATATCGAAAACATCCTCATTTCCAGAGTCCTCATCAGAACCCAGTGCATCCAGAAAAGAGTTGTTAAATTCTGAAAACACAAAGACAAAATCTTGTAAAAGTTCTTGGAATAGACATCAGAGATATAATTAGGAAGATAAAATAGGTTGAGGTACATATTTTATCATCCTAAGAAAACATAAAATGTATTATTATTAGGGTTCCAATGTGCTCAGCCTACTCTGGGGAATAACACTGCAGACATACGTATCTGTAAAATAAATGTTCCTTTTTCTTTTTTTCTTTTTTTTCTTTTTTTTTTTGAGACAGAGTCTCACTCTCTTGCCTGGGGCGAGTGCCGTGGCATCAGCTTAGCTCACAGCAACCTCAAACTCCTGGGCTCGAGCAATCCTACTGTCTCAGCCTCCCGAGTAGCTGGGACTACAGGCATGCGCCACCATGCCCGGCTAATTTTTTTTTCTATATATATTTTTAGCTGTCCAATTAATTTCTTTCTATTTTTGGTAGAGACGGGGTCTCGCTCTTGCTCACGTTGGTCTCGAACTCCTGAGCTCAGGACGATCCGCCCGCCTCGGCCTCCCAGAGTGCTAGGATTACAGGCGTGAGCCACCGCGCCCGGCCTCCTTTTTCTTTTAAATATATTTATATAAGGGGATCTAAGCCTTATAAGAAAGGAATAAAATTGGAAAAGAATATAATTTTCTAATAATAAAATATAATAATCTAATAATAATCTAATTGCACTAAGTTCTATATCACATAAACTATGTGATAGATTTAAAGTATTTGGTTCATATTACAGGTTCCACTAGCAAATATAAATTATCCTCACAGAAAAGAGACCATAAAAAGGTTAGTATTCTTTTGTTTTCTTTAATATTAAATCATTTCTTGAAATATAACAAAAAAGAAGGGAAACTCAAACTTTAACTCTTACATTTCACCTAATATACACTAAACAAACAAATCCAAGATCCATCTTTTCTTAAATAACGTGTTTCTATTGGAAGAATCCATCTTTACTAATGATTTTAAACAAAGAATCCCAGGAGCATTTGTAAATAAATGGCTATTTGCTTTAAAATATAATTAGCTCTACTAAAATCACAGTATAGTGGTATTTAAAAGACATGAACACCTATGAATGGAAAGAAAAGTAAAAGAGACTAATTATAGCATTAAAATTCTGGAAACTGGAAATACGTGGGTGGCTGACTCAGCAGACCTAAGAAACTCAAAGCTGTATCCCAAGCCAGCAATGGTAAAGTTGAGAACCAATCCAATTTACATCACTCAATGTCCAAAAGACATAAGACATGACTCCTGCATCCACTTCCTCCAACTTCCTATCTCTATGGACTTCCAGTATCTAGTTCACATATTAGTTGTACCAAATGCCATGACTGTGTGAACTCACTCATGATTTTGACCACTGACTTCCCTAGAGTGAGCTCTTGAAAATTCATGGAGAAACTAAAGCCACATTATGTTCTCCTAGGAGCCTTAACAGTGGTAATATTACTCTTTCATTAAACAAATACGACTTTTGTTTAATTTTCAAAATTAAAAAATATACTGTTAAGGATATAGCTATAGATAAAATCATTTTTAAAAGCAAGCTAAAGATAAATAAAAATGTTAGAACAATGGCTTCCTCTGGCAAGTAGGGGAAAAGAAGATACATAGGAAACATCTAAGGTTCTATTTCTTTACCTGGGAGGTATTCAAATTTCTTAATTTTAATGTGTGATAATTTTTTTTTTTTTTTTTTGAGACAGAGTCTTGCTCTATTGCCCTGGCTGGAGTGCAGTGGCATGATCACAGCTCACTGTAGCCTCAAACTCCTGGCTCAAGCCATCCTCCTGCTTCAGCGGGGACTATAGGCAGGCACCACCATGCCTGGCTAATTTTTTCTATTTTTAGTAGAGACAAGTTCTTGCTCTTGCTCAGGCTGGTTTCGAACTACTGACCTCAAGGGATGCTCCCATCTTGTCCTCCCAGAGTACTAGGATTACAGCCATGAGCCACCATGCCCAGCCTGTATGATACATTTCATCATTAAAAAAATGTAATTAAAATGATCTCCAAACCTTGAAGACTTAACTCTGTAGCTCTTTTAAGATCATCATCTTCTTTCTGTTCCCAAGCCTCCTAAAGGGACAAGAACAAAAACTAAGGTATTTAAAGAGGTATTAATTACACTTATTTAATGAAGATAAAAGCAGCTTCTATTGAAGCATTTGCTAATAATGCTTTCCACAACCTTATGGATGTCTGGAATATGACTTTTTGAGGGATGTGGAGAAGTTCTTTACTTTTTTTTAACACTATCCTCTTAAAACACAACCTTGGGAGTTAAAAAGGCTTAAGTGCTATTTCCTCTTGTCAGTGACATTTGGTTTGCCAACCGAAAACCATTCAATGTGACATTCTGATGTAATTCCCTTTCTTCTTATATGTATAAAATGCCTGGCACGTAATGGACAGTTGGCAAATTACTGTCTTTCCTTTCCCCTGATTTATAGCATTTGCCAATTTCCAAGACATAAATACTCCCACTATGGTCAATTTCAAACAACCCACATGACACTGAATGCAGAGATGGGAAGAGGGGTATACAATCAGCTCTCCTGAGCTAATGGTGAGCCAAGTCTTGCCCTAAGTCTGTGACAGCAAGATGAACATTTCCACAAGATATAATTCACAGGTTTCTATTTCTCTTCTTGCTGAAGAAACCAAAACACATAGGAGATGCTTGGTAAATACTAAATAAATGCTATTGATGGTTACTTACCTGATGATATTTCAGGTTCTCTTGGAAAAAAATAGTACTTCTAATATCTCCTGAAAATGTCTCAAACTAGATGACTATTTTAATTATAAAAACAGAGAAATGTTGACTATAACAAAAAAATTTCCCTCTTCATCTGCAGAGAAAAGATAATTCACAAATGATGCACTAATAAAAAAATATAATTTAGCCACTTATACTTTTTTCAGAATAAGACTATTTTGAAACCAAACGGTAAAAGATTCCTTTTTAGTTATTAATAGAATGATGCAGGTTTACCAAACTAAAGACATTACGTCTTATCACCCTACCCTCACATAGGAGAAAAACAGTATAGTTTTAACTATACTGGGTCAGCTGACAAGAAATAGGATATATGTCTTTTATGTATGAAAAAGAGGGGTATTGCTTTTTTTTTTCCCTGTACTATAAAGAACTATTGCTGAGAAGCCAGACCTTGGTCATTTATATCAAAAGTCAATTTTCTAAAACAAATGACTACTATATATTATTTGTAAAATAGTTTGACATACATATATATTGAAGACAAGATAACTGGAATAGTACTCCTTATAAATAAAAGGATATAGAACAGCTGGTTCTGAAATGGTTTTAAAGCAGTTCTCAATCTTGGCTGCCCATTAGAATCACTGGGAGAAGCTTTTTGTTTTGTTCTGTTTTTTAGAATATACAGTAAGTTGTACAGGAGAAGCTTTTAAATATTGAGCCTCAGCCTCCCAAGCAGCTGGATTACAGGCAAGAGCAGATTTCTTAATGTGATCATCTGCAAGCACTAAAACTGCCCATTCATTCTAGGGAGTCTTGGTAAATTTTCACTAACACGACCTGGATTGCATAGGATTAGATAACCATGGAAACGCTACCTCTAAATCTAATAACTGCAACAGTGCAGATCAACCAGCAATAAAGTAAAAACTGAAGACTAGCTTACTGCATAAAGAAAAGAACAGAGAAATGTTCTATTACTAAAATCTGAAAATTAGATTTTATATTATTTTGAGACAGGGTCTTGCTATATCGGCCAGGATGGTCTTACACTCCTGGGCTCAAGTGATCCTCCCACCTCAGTCTCCTGAGTAGCTGGGATTATAGGCAAGAGCTACTGCACCTGGCTTGAAAGTTAGATTTTATATAATATTTATGAGAATTTTATGTTCAAATAATTCATAAGAAAGGATTTATATTGTGAGAAAATGACCAAAACAAATACATTGCCTTAAAATATTAATGATAAAATCATGGTGGTATACTTACTGTTTCTACAGCTTGCAAAATAAAGTTGGACTGGGAATAATCTCTAATATCCCATCTTATTTTAGCATGCAATGAACTATAGTTATGGAAAGTAAGCCAAGTATACCTTTTGTTAAATTTGGATTTTCAAAAAAAGACAAACTATCCATGTACTTGTTTGCAACCCAAGGCAACCCTCAAAGTTTTTTTTCCTTGGTGGATCAATTATTTATCATATGTAAATCACCTGGAACAATGCCTGACATATATAATAAGTGCTCAACACATGTCAGTTGTTATTATTCTATTTCTTGAGAAAGACAGGTAAAGAGAAAGTAGCAATATAAATATCTCTTACCTGCTCTTGAAGGCTCTGAGCCAATGCCTGCTGAAGCTCTTGTTCTTCCCTTTCACGGTCCATATCATACTGCTGGAGCCAATCAACTTCTCCCTGAGAAACTTCTGGAGTTTTGTTTTCTTTATTCTCATCACAGTCTTTAGCTATCTCCGTAAAACTGGCAGGATCTGAGGAAGCAGAATATAATATTATTTTGGGAATTTGTCTCTAATAAAATGAAATTCCTGGACTAGAGTGACATCTACTGTTCAAAAAGGAATTTACTCTAACCTCATCTATAATTTGCCTGAGACATACAGTTTCATCTTACTACATCTACATCAGGATTTCTTAACCTTAGTACTACTGACATGTTGGGTGGGACAAGTTTTTGCTGGGAGTAGGGGAATAGAGTCTGTCCCATGCATTGCAGAATGTTTGGCAGCATCCCTGGCGTCTACCTACCAGATGCCAGTAGCACTCATCTACAGTTGTGACAACCAAAATAACAGACATTGCTACATGTTCCCTGGAGGACAAAATTGCCCTTGGTTGAGAATTAACGATTTACAGCAATGGTTCTGAAACTTAACCAATCACTAGAAACACACTATGGTTAATGATGGGGAAGAACAAATAGCCATATTCATAGATCATAGTGTCATATGACCAAGCACTAGAAATATTGTTTAAGAGTAAATGAAATAAGAATCAGGCTTAAAATTACTAATATTGAGATCTTCCCATTTATTATACTGTACGTTAACTGAACCTGTTTTCATATTAATAATCAAACATTGTATATATTCTAAATCAAAAGAGCTAAGGAGAAAGTAATAAGCACTGTACAGTCTATGGCAATATACAGTATATGTTTAAAACATTCATTCTGGGAGGTAAAAAAAATTAATCTTTCATTTCTACTCTTTTTGTTCCTTCTCAATGAACTATGGCTAGCTAGGATAAATAAGACAGTCATGATTTTGTTCTGCTTATTTAAATTGAAAGCAGCAACATTTCATTATAATTTTTAATACTGCTAAGAGTAGGGAGAAGAGGATTCTTCTTTTTAAAATTATATCAAACACTTTACCAAAGTAAAAAGTCTCAACAAGTTAAGAAAATACTGGTCAACGAGAATTACCTTTATACATTCATAGTATACAGATTGTTTTTAAGTTACCATATGCTCTTTTTTGGTTTTTTTGAGACAGGGTCTTGCACTGTTGCCCAGGCTGGAGTGTAGTAGCACAATCATAGCTCAACGCAGCCTCAAACTCCTGGGCTCAAGCAATCCTCCTAGCTCATCCTCCCAAGTAGCTAGGACAAACAAGTGCAAATCACCATGCCTGGCTAATTTTTATCTTTTTATTTTTTGTAGTGATGGAGTCTTACTATGTTGCCCAGGCTGGTCCTGAACTCCTATCCTCAAACAATCCTTCTGCCTTGGCCTCCCAAAGTGTTGCGATTTACAGGTGTGAGCCATTGCACCCAGCTGGGATATGCTCTTTACCTGCCCTAATACTGCATTTTATTTTATTTTTGAGACAGAGTCTTGCACTGCTACCCAAGCTGAAGTGCAATGATACGATCATAGCTCACTGTAACCTTGAACTTCTGTGCTCAAGTGATCCTCCTGCCTCAGTCTCCCGAATAGCTAGGACCACAGGCACACACCACCATGCCAAGCTAATTTTTAAAAAACTTTTTGTAGAGAAGGGGGTCTAACTATATTGCCCAGGCTGGTACTGAACTCCCAGCCTGAAGCAATCCTCCCACCTTGGCTGGGATTACAGGTGTGAGCCACCATGCCCGGCCAGCACTGCATTTTAAATGGATACTTTTCTATAACACAGATAACTCCAAATCTCACAGCATCTTGGTTTTTAGATTCTAAATCAGCAACTAGTTATCATTTTGAGTTGTGTTGCTGAGGAAATATTTTATCACTAAAATAAACTGAATATTTATTAAAAGAGAAAAAAACCTCAGCATTTATTAGGTGCAAAACTCCCAATTTTTTTTTTTTTTTTTTTTTTTTTTGAGACAGAGTCTCACTCTCTTGCCTGGGGCGAGTGCCGCGGCGTCAGCCTAGCTCACAGCAACCTCAAACTCCTGGGCTTGAACAATCCTACTGTCTCATCCTCCCGAGTAGCTGGGACTACAGGCATGCGCCACCATGCCCAGCTAATTTTTTCTATATATATTTTTAGCTGTCCAATTAATTTCTTTCTATTTTTGGTAGAGACGGGGTCTTGCTCTTGCTCAGGCTGGTCTCGAACTCCTGAGCTCAGAACGATAAGCCTGCCTTGGCCTCCCAGAGTGCTCCCAGTTTTTTTTTGAGATAGGGTCTTGCTCTGTCTCCTGGGGCTAGAGTGCAGTGGTGCCATCACAGCTCACTGTAAGCTCAAACTCCTGGGTTCAAGCAATCCTCTTTTTTTTTGAGGCAGAGTCTGGCTCTGTTGCCCTGGCTAGAGTGCCGTGGCATCGGCCTAGCTCACAGCAACCTCAAACTCCTGGGCTCAAGTGATCCTCCTGCCTCAGCCTCCCGAATAGCTGGGACTACAGGCATGCGCCACCACACCCGGCTAATTTCTTCTACATATATATATATATTTTTTAGTTGTCCAGATCATTTCTTTCTATTTTTAGTAGAGACAGGGTCTCGCTCTTGCTCAGGTTGGTCTCAAACTCCTGACCTTGAGCGATCCACCCGCCTTGGCCTCCCAGAGTGCTAGGATTACAGGTCTGAGCCACCGCGCCCAGTCTCAGGCAATCCTCTTGCCCCAGTCTCCCAAGTAGCTGGGACTATAGGTCCACACCACCACACCTGGCTAATTTAAAAAAAAATTTTATAGAGATGGGGGTCTTGCTATGCTGCCCAGGCTGGTCTCAAACTCCCAGCCTCAACCTATCCTCCCACCTCGGCTTCCCAAAGTATTGGAATTACAGGCATGAGCCACTGTACCCAGCCTCAACTAGGATTATTAATGATTTTGATAACCTCAGTGTTCTCCAGTGGGATAGATGATCTAGAATTAACTGTATATAAGCATAACTTTCTTTGTTAATTTTAGGGAGTTATAGGACTGAGCAAAGAATTGAAAGAAAGAACAGAAAGCAGGATGCAAATCAGGAAGGGATAAAAGCACTAATATTAACCAATAATATCTAAAGGCAGTGATTATAAATTTAATAAAAGGGAAAAGAGTAATGACTCTATACAAAAACCATCAGCTTTTTGTTTCTAGTTAAATGATATATTATTAGGTTACTAAGTATGGAATGTCCAATATCCTTAAGTACTAAGTTTGACAGTTGATATCGCTGACATTTCACTTTGACACTTCTTGTTTTGTTTTGTTTTTTCTATTGTGAAGGTACATCCTCATTCTTTCAAATGTACGTTTTGGCTTGTGATTATCTTTCAATTTTTTTTTTCAAATTTTTAGAGCAACTTTTGTGAAACCATGGGTAAGTCAAAATTTTGTGGTTTTTTTTTTT
>RJWJ010011490.1:0-18067 GCA_004363605.1 Indri indri | reverse complement strand
TTCTTTCTATTTTTTAGTAGAGACGGGGTCTCGCTCTTGGTCAGGCTGGTCTCGAACTCCTGACCATGAGCAATCCGCCCGCCTCGGCCTCCCAGAGTGCTAGGATTACAGGTGTGAGCCACTGCACCCGGCCGTTTTGTGTTATTTTTTAACATGAATTCTGTTGTAGAACCAATGCAGCACAGACAGCTTGAAATATCAATGAAGAGTCTGGGAAGGATGTGGCTAATAAACACAGTGTGTTGATGGTTTGAGAAGTTCCATTCTGGTGATTTTAATCTTGAAAATGAGCCATGTGGGTGACCTGAGACCATGGTGGATAATGAGCTGAAAGCTGTAGTGGAGGTAAATCCATTCAACCTATGCATAAATCAGCAGCAAGGTATGACATTACTATTCTAATAACATTGGACCATTTGAAACAAATCGGCAAGATGAAACTGGATAGATGGGTACCGCATCAATTAAACCACATCAGCAGAGACATCGTTTTGAAGCTTGACTGTCTTTGCTGTCATGACGTAAAGGTGAATCATTTCTACACTGTGTTGTTACCTGTGATGAAAAATGGATTCTTTTTGACAATTGCAAGCGTTCAGCACAACGGTTGGATAAAGATGAAGTTCTGAAACACAGTCCAAAACTCAATATTTATCAAAAAAAGCTAATGGTGTCTGTTTGGTGGTCCAGCGCTGGTATTATCCACAACAGCTTCATGAAACCTGTTCAATCCATTACAGTGGATATCTACTGCAACCGACTGGATGAAATGATGAAGATGCTTGTGATTAAGCAGCCGAGACTGGTCAATAGAGACAGGCCAGTCCTCTTGCAAGACCATGCCTCACAAAAAACAACACTGTTCAAACTACAGAGGCTGGACTTGGAAACTCTCTGTCATCCGCTGTATTCACCAGACCTTGCACCAACTAGACTACCACTTCTTCCAGGCTTTGGACCACTTCTTGCAAGGAAAAATATCCAATTTTCAATAAGCTGTGGAAAACACCTTTTACCATTTCATCACCACTTGTTCTCCGGGCTTCATCGCTGCTGTCGTAAGCAAGCTACCATTAAGATGGCAAAACTGTGTCGATAATTTAGGCACACGCTTTAATTGTACTGCTTCTTGTTTGAGATATAATAAATGGACATTTCATATTTAATGACCTAATAATTCTTACTTTACTTGCAATTGAAACAATTCAAATTTGAAGAGGTTTTGACTATGAGGATACAGAAAACAATTTTGTGATATTCTTCTATCCTCTTCATTTCCAAAATCCTAGGCCTAGTGTACCTGAAACACATTAGTAATATATATATTTTTTTAGATCTTGGAGCTTTCAAGAGAGAAAAATTAGAATTGGTCACAGGAAGAGATAGGAAAAACATTCTACCTAAAAATCTCAAAATACCCACAGGAAAGGCAAGGAGGCTCAGCTCTATTGTTCTCATTGATAGCTTAAGAGATAACAAAAATAGAATAAAAATTACCAAAAATAATTTTATATGTGATAGCACTTTACATCATATGTATGGTCATGTGTCACTTGAGGATGGGGATAGGTTCTGAGAAATGCGTTGTTAGGCGATTTCATTGTGTGTACATCATAGAGTACACTCATACAAACCTAGATACTACAGCTTACTGCGCACGCAAGCTATATGGTATAGTTTATTGCTCCTAGGCTGTAAACCTGTATTGTAGGCAATTGTAACACAATGATAAGTAGTTGTATATCTAAACATATAAAAGCTAATGCATTGAGCAGAGGATGGAGAACATGAATTATTTACTAAAACCTGGTAAAAATTCAGATATAGAAAAATAATGAATTAAATGAATTTCTAAGATAACAGTGGTGAGAAAAGTATCCCCAAACTGACAAAAACATTTATTAAATGTACATAAGAATGCTAACTTTACTCCTGATGTACATCTCAAGGGAAATGGTATACTTTACCAAGCATCTGTGTACTAGTCACAATATTTACTTCTCATTTTTTAAAGCTTTTTTTAATAAAGCATAAAATATTGTCAGCTCTGTTATAATAAAGCATAAAATATTATCAGCTCAGATCCACTTCACCTTCCGTTATTTAGAAGCCACTGGTCACTATAAGGCTTTGGAACAGCTATGTTTTAACAGACGTTTATCTTCATTAAACCTACCTGGCTCTGTGATTGTTTTGGGCTTCTCAGATTCCATAGTGTCTGGATTTTCAGGCATTTCTTGAACATCATCTTCTGCAAATCCGGTGTCTGGGCTGCTGGTTGGTTTTTCATCATCTTCATGACTCAGAGATGGTGAAGTTTCTGTCTTACTTATCTCTAAGACAGCTGCTAGAAGCTCTTCTTCACTAATTCTGTCAAATCCTGAGTTTTCCAATTCAGACTTATCAGGCTCTATTTGGCATAATTTTGAATCCTGAAGAAGAGAGTTACTTTTAGAGGAAACCGGAATACCTACAAACATAGCAATCTTAATTAGAAGCTGAAAGTGGTGACTTCATTTTATTTCTAAAAAGTTTCCTTTCTTCGACACTTTGGATTATTTACCAATCAATAACCAATATATAAACCCATTGGCAAGCCTAATTTTTAAATTATTAACTACTTAAAGATACATGATTAGTTTTCTCGATTAATGAGCGCAAATTTGGGGCCGGGTGAGGTGGTTCACGCCTGTAATCCTAGCACTCTGGGAAGCCAAGGCAGGAGGATTACTTGAGAGCTCAGGAGTTTGACACCAACCTGAGCAAGAGTGAGACCCTGTCTCTACTAAAAATAGAAAAATTAGCCAGGCATAGTGGTGTGTGCCTGTAGTCCCAGGTACTTGGGAGGCTGAGGCAGGAGGATCGCTTGAGCCCAGAGTCTGAGCTATGATGACACCACTGCACTCTACTCAGGGTGATAGAATGAGACTCTATCTGAAAAAAAAAGGTGCAAATTTTGTAAAACCACACAAAAAAAATAAATTCACTCAGATTACTGAGAAATAATTTCTATCACTATTTTTAGTTTATTTTCTTCCAGATATACATGCATTATATTGTAAATATTCTATCATTACATATACTATTCCATTTTAAATATTGGCTGGTCTTATTCATAAAAATAAATGAGAAAAATAAAAACTACATCAAGATTATATAAATATTCAGAAATTATTTTCCGAATAACTTTCATTTCTGGGATAATTTCTAACTTTCTTTCATTTCTCATTCAAGGTGAGCAAACACAAATTACCTCTAGCTTTAAAGTGAGATAGGAAACAACTCACAACAAAAAATAACTGCTAAAATAATTCTATTATTTTACCAAAAAGGAGGTTTAAAATAAAACACAGTAGCATGAGATGATGCAAACACCTAGAAAAGCTTAGATTTTCAAAGTATTAACTCTCAGTAAGTGTCAAGATAGAAGATGATATAGCAGTATCTTGATATAGCAGTATCTATACATTCATATATAAACAAGTAGATTACTTGGTTGCTCTGTTGATATAAACTTTTCTTTCTTAAAAGTCTTGATCCACCTGTAAACAGACTGGTTTTTGTAGTTAGAGAAAGCATCTCCTTAAAATTAGTGTTTGAACAGAGCCATTGAGTTTATGATTTATCTTGTATCTTTATTAAGTTTTCTGATTATGGTTATAAAAGGCATTTTGTTTGGACAATAAGAGCTACACAAATCTTTGTCAGATGTTTTGATGCAAAATTACTTACTTTTTCCAGGACTTCCTGTTGCTGTTCATTGCCTGACATGTCACAAAGTCTCTGGCTGAGGGCCACAGAGCGTTTCAGCTCATCCTCACTGTCTGAATCAAGGCATAAAGCCAAGGAGCTCTTAGATTTGAAGGTAAATTTCCTATAAATTAAGAAAAAAAAACCTATGTAAGTCTGATAAACATTTGTCTTTGTTATTCTTTTGATGTATAAATACCAAAAAAAAAAATGCTTTGCCATTATGAAAAATTATTTCACAGAGAAAAAAGATATATCAAAAGAGGTATATCTAAGTATTGCCTCTGCCCCACTCCAAAAGAGCCATGCTTTGAAAACTGGACAACTCTTATGCTATTATATACCATCAGTATTATATACCATCAGTAAACCAATCACTTTGTGCCTTTTTTCTTTTAAATGATCAACCCCCTTGAAGTTTGCTTTTGTCTTTATAAAGTAAGTCTCTAGTGAATTCATGCAGGCATAGCAATGAATAAATGTTTTGACAACAAAGTGCATGAGGACTAATTTTTGATCTTTTAAATTATGATCCATGCACTTTTAAGATAACGATAACATTCCACTTATCCACTTATCTGTAGGTCAGACTTCTGGCAACCTCTACCTTCCAGAACACAGGGATTCCAAAGTAAGAAAAAAGGCTTCTGAGCAAGGCAGTTCCAAAGCCCATGCACTTACAGGGACCCTTTCTTTCCCAGGAAATGATGTATAAAACAGTGTAGCAAGTTCATCAAGAAATGAGAGCTAAGAAATGAAAGAGAATACCACAAAAAGGGCAAAAAAGAACTATAGTTTTTAATGTAAAAGTAAACTGTCTTATAACAATTAAGAGCCTTTCAGGGCAATATCGTGTTGAAACACAGTGCAATAGCTGATACTTAATAATGTTGTTAATTCTTGGTCATTAAGATATACTTAAATTATCTTCAGTGTATTTTATCTAAGAATATAAGGAATAATATAACATATATTTTAGAAAAATTTTCATCCAAAATGATTGATACTAGAGATAAGTAAGGTGTTACTGTGTTGTCCTCTAGGTGAGCTGAAAATAAAGGAAAAAGTGGTAACAGTCAAAGAACAAGTACTTTCTTTGATGGAGGGTAACAAAACTTCATATGCTATACTAAAAAAAAAAGTAAAATGAAAATTAGAAAAATGTAATTAACCTAAATATAAAAACTAAATAAACATATAGAATAATGGCACCAAGAAATAAGAGACCACAATGGAAATCAGGAGGATTGCACAGCAATGTAGATCAAAGAAAAGAGGCAAGTGGTCAGTGATAAGCCCTAGCAAAGTCTATGGCTGAGAGATGCAAGGATATCACTGTACTCCAGCCTGAACACTTGAATAGCCTCCCATTGTGTCTTCAAAAGGGTTTTTAGTATAACTTAGAAGTAGCCAATTAGCTATCTTAATTCCTCATTTCTGATTTCATGCTCACCAAGCAAACTCAAACATACTAATTTGTTTATCCAGGTAAATATTTTGCTGAAGGAGGGGTAACACCTGGTGCTACTATTATACCAGTGTCAAATGTAACAAAAGGACACTGTAGAAGAACCAATGGTATTCTGGTTCATAACTCAGCCTCTTTTAAGTTTGATCAGCATGACAGGTCTTCTAGGGCCTAATCATCCTTTATAGATTAACTCTCAAATTCTCATACCAGCAGACTCTGGAGAACAGATGACCATGCCAAGGTACAATGATGCCCAATGAAACCACTTCTCTCTTGCAATTATAGTGATATGGTACATCAAGAGTGCATTCCATTAATAATTACTATATTTACAGAAGGCAGCTTGCCTGTAGCAATGAAAAATATTCATCCTGTAAATGCATCACTTGCTCACTTTCTAAGCAGCCAAGTGGTATTGCTCATTTGTATCTTGAGAACGGGCAAGAGTATTCATATCGGTACCATTTCACATTTCTAGTCATGTTAGTCATCTGGTTTTAATTGCACTGAAAAATAATTAACAGGAGGAAAAGAAAATAGCAGTTCCCAAATGTCATTTTATGGTTATATAAGCCCCCCAAAAGCTCTTAAACAACAAAAGTGTCTCTTCACTAAAAGTACTTTGGGCCATTAAATTTTTAGAAAAATGAATTTCAAAGTCAAATGACAACAAATCAATTGGAACTGTCAAATTAGGAACTCCTCCAGTAAAATCTTAGAAGAGATATATTTAAAAAAAAAGCATTTGCTTCCCTCCTGGGATAAACTTTTGGTCTGAAAGAAAAAACATAAGGCATTTATAGAATAGCTGCATTGCAATGCCTGTTTGTCTTGTCCCCTTTCAGAATATCTCCTCCTCAGTGGTGAAGACAAGAAATCCCAGACTGGCTAACACGAGGTAAAAAGATGCTTTGGGATCCCATGCCTATCTTTGAGGAAGGGTGCTTCAGACTAACTGGGGTTATTTTATCCCTTTGATCCCTAGAATCCCCTGTCATCAGTCAATTTCTAGAGTTTTAGGATGAAAATATTACATTTTAACAAATTGGAAGTTTTAAGAAGTTTTAAGACAAAACATTAGAGAATCAGCTAAACTTGTGTCACTACTTAAAAATTTGTTACATCTTTGACTATACTCTTAATCAGATTCAGTAAAATCCAAGTATGGGTAATACAGAGCAATTATCATGCAAAAAGAGAAATTATAAAGAAAAAGGAATGGGGCAATCTTCGAGATTAGGGTAAGCCAAATCCTTAAAAATACAGATTTTGGGTACAAAGAAATGTAACTCACTTTGAAGGTGTAGAAGGACTGGTGATGCAGGAATTCACCATTTGAGAGGCTTTCAATGGTCTAGAACTATCAGAAAATTAGAAAATATATAATGTATACAAATGCATTATTAAAGATATATCTAATATTTAACTTATATAATATTCTGTGCTATAATCCCTTATATGTCCTCTTGAAAAAGCAAACAATAATAATATTTTTTAAATTACTAGTAATAGAGGCCAAACGAGAAAATGAAATATCATCTCTAGCCTTTCCCTGATCCACAATCTAAATAAACAGAATTGGAAACGAAGTCAAGGGTAACGCATATGAAAAGAACAACTTGGGGAAAAGTACCTTGTTTTATTTTTTATTTTATTTTATTTTTTGTTATTTTGGTCTTTTTTTGAGACATAGTCTCACTCTGTTGCCTGGGCTAGAGTGTCATAGCATCAGCCTAGCTCACAGCAACCTCAAACTCCTGGGCTCAAGTGATCCTCCTGCCTCAGTCTCCTGAGTAGCTGGTACCATAGGTGCTCACCACCACACCTGGCTAATTTTTTCTATTTTTAGTAGAGACGGGGGTCTCACTCTTGCTCAGGCTGGTCTTGAACTCCTAACCTCAAGCAATCCTCCTGCCTCAGCCTCCCAGAGTGCTAGGATTACAGGCATGAGCCACCCCGCCTGGACAAAAAGTACCTTGTTTTAAAATGTTCCTTACTTTTAGCAATAAATAATAATAGCTCTCATTTATTGAGGACTTAGTAGACATCAGGTATTGTACTAAGAACTCCACATATATTAGCTCATTTAATGCTCACAACCACCCTACTAACTTCCCTACAGACAAATTAAGGAATTTGTCCAAGGTCTTAAAGCTATTAAACTGTAGCATCAGATAACCTGGTTTCAGGTCTGTGATCATAAAGATCCTATACTGATGGTATCATATAGTACTACTGCCAGAAAGAGTAATAGCTCTACCAGCAGAGGGCAGTTTGCACCAAGCAAAAACATTTATTTCAAAGAAAAGCCATAAGAGAAAAAAACCAGAAACACTAAAACTCTGGGCACATGCTTTTTTTAGTAGACTCTTGAGGACTTTAATGTAAACTTATATGATGTAGTATATATTTCAATTATAAATCCAAAGGACATTTTATAAAACTGCATCAAATCATGTTGGCAAATGTTCATTCACTTTTCGAAATGTCTATTATTTCATTTTACCTAAGAGATCCGGCTCTTTTGGTTACTAACTGTATGTATGACCTTAGGAAAATCATTTAATTTCCTCGGATCTCTTCTGTAAAATTAAGGATTTGGACAAAATAAAATCTCTTTTACCTCTAAAATTCTAGACCTTTATGATTCTATCAAACTAGTGTTCAAGTACAGAAAAGAATGACTCAGTATATGGCTCCAAAGTAATGCAAGTATGTAGAAAAAAGAGAAACATTCAAAAAAGTCCTAAAGTTTTCCCAGCACACGCGATGAAGCAAAACCTATAGAAAAGGTAACTTGTTCTTCAAAAATTTCTCAGAATGATTTAAGTTCTTCACATTGGTGATAATACACTTATGAAGGCGCAATCTATTTTTGGGGTTCCAGCATAACATTCAGTATACTGTTTGTCAAATCTTCATGTCCTAAAGAGTTAGCTGAGGCATTTGTTCTTTTTTTTTTTGAATTTTTATTTTTTTATTAAATATGGAATGCTTCACGAATTTGTGTGTCATCCTTGTGCAGGGATCATGCTAATCTTCTCTGTATCATTCCAATTTTAGTATATGTGCTGCCGAAGTGAGCACCATTTGTTCAAAATAGATTCCCACACCCTATCTGAGATCTACTGAAACAGAACCTTCAGGGAAAAAACACAGAGATCAGTATTTTTAGTGTCCAGGTGACTCTTATGATCACCCAAGTTTGATTTATATTCCCAAAGTGTATCAAACTATCTTCTAGTGGTCTAAAAGAGTAAGAGCACTTTATAAAAAAGCACCTCATTATGAAAGGCAGCTAAATGAACTTGGAAGAATTTTGTTTAAGCCCTTTCTTCAATTACTTCAATCAGGCAGCAATTTAACACTAAATTCCAAAGTAAAGCAAAATTAAAATCTGATGTGATTTTACCTTGGAGTTGTGTTATCTAGTTGATTTAGTCTTTTGATTGGATACTAAAGTCCTTCTACTTCAAAAGAATGAAAAGACATTCTCTTTTATGGACTTACATTGCCATATGTGCACTCCAACCGAGGGTAAAAGGTGGTTTTGTATTTTCAGTGCAATGAGATGATAGGGTCAGGTATCTTGGAATGATGACTTGCTGCCCAATCTTGTTGTTAAGTGAGAGAGCCACATTAAAGCTATATCGTTTCAAATGAAGAATGAGGACCCTGAAAAACAGGAGATAATGACCTTACTAATTCATACATAATAGAGGTAGTTCTCTCATACACTAAAAGAAATCACTCTGATTAACAATGTTAGACAACTTTTGATTTAAAAAATACATTTGGCCAGCTAAAGATAATCAAAGAGCATTGACTGAATACCTGTCGTGTGCTAGGCACTGGGCTAGGTACTAAGCATACAAATAAAAACAAAATAGGGACATTGGTGGATTATTGCGGTTTGGGTAAAATACTTATGATTTTCCTAGGAAAAAACACAAATAAATGAAACACAGCAAACAAGAATACTAAATTTTTAAATTTAGTATTGATATTGGGTTAAATCCTTAAATATTTAACACTTTACTGTTACAAAGTCTAAAAAGAAGTATGTTTGGTGGACACAGTGGCTCATACCTGTAATCCTAGCACTTTGGGAGGCTGAGAAGGGAGGATTGCTTGAGGCCAAAAGTTTGAGACCAGCCTGAGCAACATAGTGAGACCTCTACAAAAAACACAAAAATTAGCTGGGCATGGTGGTGTGTGCCTATAGTCCCAGATACTCGGGAAGCTAAGGCGGGAGGATCACTTAAGCCCAGGAGTTTGAGGATGCAGTGAGCTGTGATGACACCACTGCACTTTAGCCCAGGCAACAGAGTGAGACCCTGTCTCAAAAAAAGCAAAAACAAAACAAAAAGAAAGAAATAGGTGTTATATAACCACTAATGGTAAAATAATGTCCATTAATAAAAATGTTATAGCCCTTATGTTCTATGGTAAACATTAATTATTTCAAGATGATTTCTGATAAAAATTATTCTTTGATTTCAGAAGTACTTTCTCTGAGAAAGGTGAGAAAGGTAAGAAAGAAACAGAAAAATTTTCCCAACATATAAAAAAAGTTGTACAAAAATTTGCATGCCAACTCTGGTTTGAGGGTATGAAAAGGCTTTTAGCTCTTTAGAAAACAGTGAATTCTTTTTGGTTACTATTGTGGTAACCTTTTCGCCTCTCTTACAGAACATAATCTCCACCTGATGGATTAAATATATTTCTCAGCCCACAAGAACACTTTAAAAATAGAATTTCAAAAATCTTATGGGAATAAACTTCAGGTCTAGGCATAAAAAAAAAGTCTTATCTATGAAAAACTGTTTCCTTTCTTACCATATACATCTCCATCACAGAAGCCACAAACTCAAAAATCTGCAAATTGAAGTTATTGATTGTACTTCTCTTTAAAAAAGCATGCTAGAATTCATGACCTTCAAATTCATAACTCGAGAGAACACAAGGACCCAAAGGATATGAAGTGACTAAAAACTAATGTCAAAAATCAAATATTTTGAATAAAATTTCAAATAACTCTAACCAAAATAAAAGGTAATATGAAACAGGAAGATGATAGTCAAAATCATTGATTTTCAAAGATGAGGACAACTAAAAGCGAAGAAATTTGATAAAGATATCAGGCCCTCCCCAAGAATAAAAGTAGAGTGGCTTTGAATATTGAACAAAAACACAACAAGACTTATCATTAGGACTGAAGACACAGAGGCTTCTACTTCATGTAAGTTTAAGAATAAATTGACCTTTAACACAAGGTCAGTTTCCCACCAGGAAAAAAAACATGGAGAAAAATTCCCCTCAGAGTTTTTTTCCCCCAACTTGAAAGACCAAACAGCTAGAGAATGGGAAAGGGAAGAGACATCCAGCTTGCAAGGTCAAACTAGTTCTTTAAAAATTGTACACTGGTTCCCTTAGTTAGTGATACCTGGTAACAACCAATCCTTTGCCTTAAGCTTTCTTCCTCCCACCCTCCTGCCTCAAAAACCTCAAAAATAGGAAAGAACAAAGTCTCTTAAGTAAAAAATATAGACTATGGTCAATATAATAATACTGCTGTGATTTATAAAGTTATTTCTTTAAAATCAACTCATTTTCTAGAAAGGAATGGATTATGGAATGTAAAAGAACTAGTCTCTTTCCTATAATCCTAGCACTCTGGGAGGCCGAGGCGGGCAGATCGTCCTGAGCTCCGGAGTTCGAGACCAGCCTGAGCAAGAGCGAGACCCCGTCTCTACCAAAAATAGAAAGAAATTAATTGGACAGCTAAAAAAATATATACAGAAAAAATTAGCCAGGCATGGTGGCGCATGCCTGTAGTCCCAGCTACTCGGGAGGCTGAGACAGTAGGATTGCTCGAGCCCAGGAGTTTGAGGTTGCTGTGAGCTAGGCCGACGCCACGGCACTCGCCCCAGGCAAGAGAGTGAGACTCTGTCTCAAAAAAAAAAAAAAAGAACTAGTCTCTTAGGGGCTAGGTTCCAGAAACTCCACACTTGCTAATAGAACACTGAAGGTAAGACAAGTAAAGTAAAGCACTCTACAGGCAAAGTGTCACATAAATATTTAATCTTAATAATACCCTTGCTTGTGTTTGAGATCTATTTTGGATAGAACTAAAAAAACTGGCCTGGCCAGGCGCGGTGGCTCACGCCTGTAATCCTAGCACTCTGGGAGGCCGAGGCGGGTAGATCGCTCAAGGTCAGGAGTTTGAGACCAGCCTGAGCAAGAGCGAGACCCCGTCTCTACTAAAAATAGAAAGAAATTATCTGGACAACTAAATATAGATATATATAGAAAAAAATTAGCCGGGCATGGTGGCGCATGCCTGTAGTCCCAGCTACTCGGGAGACTGAGGCAGAAGGATTGCTTGAGCCCAGGAGTTTGAGGTTGCTGTGAGCTGAGCTGACACCACGGCACTCTAGCCCGGGCAACAGAGTGAGATTCTGTCTGGGAAAAAAAAAACTGTCCTGTAACCACATCATCATTTTTTGTAACTAGCTTCATTTTATGTTTGTTTATACAGAGCTAATACAAGTTAATTTCATTCCTAAGTCAGAAAATTTATCTTATGATTATAGAAAACTTACTATTATAAGAGTATCTGAAAAAAAGAAATGCACAAACTGCAAAAATTTACTCTTATTTTATTTTCATACAAACGTCTATTTGTCTATAGCAGATTTTTACTGAAGGTTTGGAGGGAGAAGACAGCACAACAAATTAAAACTGAATGTTACATATTACTGAATTTAAAAATCTACTAGCCAGTCCCTATCATTATTCCAAAGTCTCCCAGCTGCATCCTCTTACTACCTTCTTCTCAGGACTCTCAAGACCCTTTTCCTCTTCAACATTCCAAACCCATTTCCTTTATGGAAGAGCATTCTAGCTCTCTACCCTTTATACTCTTCATATTTCAGGTTGGTGATCTCCTTTATTAATCCATTCTGGCAAGCTTCACTTACTCTGTAATACCTGTATGTATTTCTTTGAAGAGCAATTAAATTTACCTGGGAAGCCTGTTAAATTTGTGCCTGACAAGAGCACATTTCCCACCACACTTCTCACAAGAATACTCAAGTTCTTCTGCCTATAAAAAGACAAGAGGAAAACATAAAGAAGCATGAAGTTGAATTGAATTGAATTAGCATTAAATGCAAATAATCTTTTCCGGTTTTATTAGTTTGGTGGAATGAACCAGTTTAAATTTTGTATCTAGAACCATAAGCCTTATCAAATTAAGACCTAATCTTCAAAGTATACTTATAATATTATGCCCTGATTCAGAATTCCTAATTTCCTTTTTTACCAAGGAAACACCTAAATTATGATAGTAACTGGACTCTAAAGTAGCAGATTCCCAATCTTTTCCCCATGGATACATGTGAACCGATGCCAGGAGTACATCCAGGTTTTAACATTTGGCCACAGCAGAGATAAGATCACCTTCAGGTTAGGTGGAGTTCCTGGTCTGTTAGGTGTAACGCTACCCCTTTCTTATAATGGAACTCAATCTTTTGGTGATAGCCCACTAAGAACAACTGGTCTAAAAGGACCAAAGTTTGGGGTGGATGTCATTACCTGGAGAAACTGAAACAAGAAATCCTTAAAAAATGGGGGTCAAGATATGTAGGACAATCTTCAAAGTCTATGATAATTGAAATAGTAAAAAAAAAAAAAAGACTAAAATAAAAAGAGAAGCAGAATATTTATCTTCAGGTGGAGCTGAATGTGTATCATTTAAAGAACAGATTTTTTTTTTTTAACCTTAGGAAGACAACTCTGCCAATTATAAGGACTACTACACCAGAGGGCTAATTATGCCCCAGAAACTTTCTCAATATCTGTAACAGTATATCATGGACACAAATATTTATCTGCAGCTTTGGATAAACATGATTCTTCCTTTCTAACAGGTATATACAACCAAAGGAAAAGCACAGAGAAGTTTTTCATATCTCAGATCTTAGTATACCAACTTACGTGGTATCTACAGTTTTAATTCATATTACTAAATTTTACTATATGTAACTTCAAATACTTTAAATTAATATTTGTTTACAAATAACAAACTGTTTCTAAGGTTCTCTAAAAAGCACCTGCTATTGAGTAAAATAATCTAAGCAATCAGTTTTTCAATGAGTTACAATTAGATGTACCAAGCTTTTAAAAAATAAATATTTATAAATACTTCTCATCTGTTATCCCCACAAATAATTTTGTTGAAACTGTGCCTTGAAGAAACCAATTTCAAATACAATTATCTATGATACATAAAATTTAGATATATGAAAATACCAGATATTACTTACCCTAAAGAAAAGATCAAGAGAATCTTGAATTGAACGAGGAGGGAGTGGTTTTTTCCTACGAGGAAGGTCGATAGAGAGGTCATTAAACTGTTCTCTTTTGGGAATAATCTCTCCACATCTGTAAGAATAAAAGGAGGCAGATGTAAGCATTTACAGAATACAAAAGAAATACAAACATACTTGGGAAACACTGTTCTTCCATAGAACTTACGGTACTAACATACTATGACTAGGCATAAGAACTATACATTTAAGACTTTTCTCATGCTTACTTTAACCCTTATTAATTTAATACAGAAAAACTCAACTGCAAGTACTTTCTAAGTACTTTCTTAAAATGCTGAATTTTTAAATTTTACATTTTCAAAAAACCTTAAACTTTAAAAAGTTAAAGTATAACATACATTATAGAAAAGTGAATCAGTCACATTTGTACAGCTTGAGAAATTAGCAGTTGACACACCCATGTAATCACCGCTCAAATCAAAATACAGAACACCATGAACTCCCCAGAAGCCCCCTCACATATCCCTTGCCAATTACTACCCTCATCCTTCTCCCAAAAGATAACTATGATTCTGACTTCCAACACTGTAGTTGAGTTTTGCCTGTTTTTGAACCTTATATAAATGGAATCACACAACATGTTTTCTTTTAAATAACCTCTTTTTGTTCAACACGATTGTAAGATACAACCATGCCTGCTGCACATGACTTCAGTGCGTTTTCATTGTTGTCTAGTATTAGTCTGTATGATTATTCCACAGTTTCCAGTTTTTGGCTATACGAACAATGCTGCATTGAAAATTCTATTGTCAACATGTACAGACACTTCTGTTAGGTAGTAGAATCATCTCATTATTGAACATATTTTTATAGAATTTTAAAAAGTAGGCTCAGAGACCAAAACAACATGCTCAATTTACCTGGAAGCACATTTACTTCTTTTATTTTATTTTTTTTAATTATTTTTTTTTTTTTTTTGAGACAGAATCTCACTGTGTTGCCAGGGCTAGAGTGCCGTGGCGTCAGCCTAGCTCACAGCAACCTCAAACTCCTGGGCTCAAGGAATCCTTCTGCCTCAGCCTCCCGAGTAAATGGGACTACAGGCATGAGCCACCATGCCCGGCTAATTTTTTCTATATATTTTTAGTTGTCCGATTAATTTCTTTCTATTTTTAGTAGAGACGGGGTCTCGCTCTTGTTCAGGCTGGTTTCGAACTCCTAAGCTCAAACAATCCGCCTGCCTCAGCTTCCCAGAGTGCTAGGATTACAGGCGTGAGCAACCACGCCTGGCCACATTTACTTTTAAATAATTTTAGCTGACTGCTTTTCATTTTGTCTTATTAGCATTTTTAGTAATATTAAATTTTCCACCCCAGATCCCTACTGCCACAGTTGAAGACTGAAGAGTGTAAGAATGTATTTGTTCTTCATTCGACAAACATTTATTGAGTACCTCTCTGACAGGCAAAATTCTAAGATGGCCCTTGCCTTTGTATAATTCTGTCCCCTTTGGGTGAGCAGAATCTGTGACAATGATGACCTATCACACCTATGATGATGACATTATTACTTTACCCGGCAGAAGGAATTTTACAGATACAATTTAAGGTTACTAATTTCAATTTTGAGTTAATCAAAAAGGGGATTATCAAGGTGGGACAGATCCAATCACATGAGCCCTTTAAATCTAGGTCTAGAGGGCAGAAACAGAGGAAGTCTGGCACCAGATGTGAGAAAGATTACTCCTCCCAGCCTGAAAAAAAGCAAACAGCACAGATGTGAACTGCCATGGAGGCCTTTGGCAAGGAACTGCAGGCAGCCTTTAGGAAATGAGTAGTCCCAGCTGACAGCTATCAAGAAAATGGGCACCTCAATCCCACAACCACAAGAATCTGAATTCTGCCAACAACTTCAATGAGATAGGAGGATCCTGGGTTCCAGATGAGAACACAGGCAGCAACATCTTTATGTTAGCCTCGTGATACTCTAAACAGAGAACTCAGCCACACCACACCCAGATTTTTGACTTACAAAGCTGTGTTGTTTTAAGCTAGTAAGTTTGAAGTAATTTGTTACACAGCTCTGAAAAACTAATACAGCCTCCTATATACAAGAAAATGTTCTAGGCTTTGGAGTTATATCGGTGAATAAACCAAGACAAAAATACCTCCCCTCATACAGCTTCCTTGTACTGGAGGACAAAGACAATGAAAGAAACACATAAGTAAAACATATATTAATAGTATGTTAGATCTGCAGTCCTCGACCCCTGGGCTGTGGACCAGTACTGGTCTGTGGCCTGTTAGGGACTGGGCTACAGAGCTCTGCTCCTTACCCAGTCCATGGAAAAACTATCTTCAATGAAACTTAGGAACCGGGGGACTGGCGTGGTAGTGGTAGGGGTGCACAGCAGGAGGTGAGTGGCAGGTGAGTGAGCGAAGCTTCATCTATACAGCTGCTCCCCATCGCTTACATCACCACCTGAGCTCCACCAAAAAGGTTGGGGACTGCTATGTTAGTGATTCATGCTGAGGAGGAAAAAGCACAGTAAGGAATAGAATACCTAAGGATCAAAGTTGATAGATGGAATTCCAGACAGGAGGCAAGAAAATGTGTCACTGAGCAAATGGCCCTTACGTAAAGACCTGGAGCAGTGATGGCACTAGCTATGTGAGAATATGGGGAAAGAATTCAAGATAAGAGGAAGCAGTAAGTGCAAAGGCCCTAAAGCACCATGATCCTGGCATTTTTGAACAAAAGCAAGGAAGTTAATAGGTTGAAATGGAACAAGCAAGGGGAAGGAGTGACAGAAGACAAAGTCAGAGAGTTAATTGGGAGTAGGGGGAATGCCCAGAGGCAGATTATACGAGGTTACACAGGTCATAGATTTTTAATTTTATGAGCAAAGAGCTGACATGAACTACCCTCCATTTTGAAAGTATCACTTTAGCTAATGTGTCTGAAATAGAACGCAGACAGACATGGGCAGAAGCCTCCTATATACCAGTTTAAAAGATGCTGCATACACAAAGAATGCAAAGCGCACCATCCAAGGGATGCGTATACTTGAAACTCGGACTTGGCGGGGAGTGGGGAGGCAAGGGCAACATACATAACCCTAAACATCTGTACCCCCATAATATGCTGAAATTAAAAAAAAAAAAAAAAGATGCTGCAACAATTCAGGCAAGAGATGACAGTGGCTTGGACCAGGGTGGTGGCAGTGGAGGTAGTAAAAAGATTCTGGATATATTTTGAAGATAGAGCTGAAAGGATTTGCTGACATATGAGAAGCAGGTTGAGAGAAAGAAATATACTACTATTTTTGGACTGATCACTTAAAGTATGGAACTGTCATTACCGATAGGGAAGACTGCAGCCAGATGGGACAGAGGATAAACATACAAAATTGCAATTCAAAGGATAAAGTGTGTGGAATCTTTGTTCAGACAAACTATTTCATATTTAGAGAACTGTCCTAAAGAAAATTGCTAACAAAGCAATTAAGGCAAGGCCTTCGAGGACGTAGGTATATTGCTGCTGGACTGTGGCCCCACAGAACACTATCCCCTGTATTGGTACACCCTGTGCCATTGCCCAGCTTGGCCACCTGGTGCACCTATATTCCATGACCCATGCCACTTACTGCAGTGGTGGACACACCTCAACTGCACACCCAACATCTGGGTGCTACACAATTAGAGTGCCTAATGCTGTTGGTACAGTGCAGCAGCCACTGCTTTTAAGACAGCCTTCTGTCTTCCTGTGCTGCCTGAATGATGCCAATGCCAAATTGCCCAGACATGACTAAGGGAGGTGGTCGGCTGCCAGTAGCCATTTCTAACACAGACTACTGAAATGTTCCTATCAAAACAAATCTGAATGGTACCCCCACAATTCAATGAAATAATAACAGTTGAAAAATTTGCTTCTCTCTCTGACTTGCACAAATTTTGTCTAGAAAGTGTGTTAGAAAGAACAGATAAACAGTTGTTTATCACATTATTAACTGCTGTTGGGCTTGCCAGCTTTTACAAGGAGATAAACTATACTTGGAAGATCCAAATGTTTTTACAGATTGATTGGCCAGTGCAGGCATCAGAGCCGATTTCTCAAGCATTGAACCAGAAAATATCCAGTATGATGACCAATGTAGAAAGACACAGAGCTAAGTCCATGAAGGATAGCATGGAGAGGATACAGTACATGGGTTCATGCAGGCTTGACTCAGTGATAATAACAACAGAATCATGCCATTTCTAGAGACAATAACTGCATAGACAACAGAATGGGATGGAGATCCAGGTGTGAGAGGTTTCAAGGCCAGGGATGCCAGTAAGAAGACTGTGGGGTAGAAAATGCTCTGGTTGAAGGATGGCATGATGAGCAAGGGAAGCAGATTTCCTTGGGGGAAAGCACCCTGCCTTGTGCACAGAATAATTCTTGGGTCTGGAAAGTGAGGCCAATTTGATACTCCCCTGCCCTTTGAAAGGTCATCCCAGGCAAGAGA
>RJWJ010011489.1:0-44251 GCA_004363605.1 Indri indri | reverse complement strand
CTTCGTTTTATGTAATTTTAGTTCTCTTCATCTAAATCGCAGGACATCCTAAGCTTCGTTTCCACATAGCATTCCCGAGCGGACAAAGATGCGCTCGTGTATGTGAACTTGAATCTGAACCTGAGAGCTGACACTTGGACTTCTTGGTGTGACCCGGGGGAGCGTTTCTGGGAATGTGTTAGGCGGCAATCTGGCAAGAGCCCCAGTCCAATCTCCCCTTCCTCCTTTGGGAAAATTTACGGTAGGGCCCAAAGCGAGACCTCCTAAATCGTTGATCTCATGGTCGGCAAGAAGAGTCTTAAGTAGTTTTGTTGTTGTTTTGTCTTTGAGACCATTATGGGTCCCTAAGCGCCTAATTATTTAATGGCAGCCCTCTGGGGTTATACGGATACACGCTATCTGGCATTCAAACACGTTTCTGTGGTAAACTATTGTCAGACACACTCCCCCCAAACAGACTGTCATTTATTTTATTAAGAGACACCTTTTAAAATCTAATTTCAGAAATCTTATTACTCGTTTTAGAAAAGTTGGTTGTATACTATCATTCAATCATAGATAAATAATTTCTATGTAGTTCCCACACTGATGACCTGATAGAGAAGAACAGACCCCGGGACTTTTCAACCTCCAATAAAAAAGAAGAGGACTTTATGGCTGGGGTGAAAAGGGGCTGGCGAGCGAAGCCAATGGGGCAGCATGCCTTTACTATGTGCAAAAGCATTCAGACACATGGCGACCCTTTCGCAATAAAACTTTATTGATGATCGTTTGAAAGTTATGGCAACTCCAAGGTTATAAAACTTGTCATAAAATACCAAGCAGTCATTAGTTTACCTGACCTCATTTCAATATAAACTTCCACAAAACATTTTATTTTGTTCCTTCCTATAAGTGGAGAAAAGAAGTTGAGGAGGTTAAACACAACGGCCCATTATTAAGAACCCAAGATCTGCAATTTGACTCTCTGACCTTTGTCCCTGCAAACAAAGCAGTGAAATTCACATTCTATTCTTTTCTGTAAATATTATAGAAAAGACAATAATAATAGCTACCTTTTAGATCCAAGCGTCCATTTATAACATAACCTGGGTTCAAATTCGAATGGAGAATTGTTCCTCTTTGGCAGATCTGTGAGATACCTTTAACAGTTGTTTGCTCCCTGAGCTATCATTAGAAGTCTAAGAAGCTAATGGTCATACATTATTTGTCATGTGACCTGAAGAGCAAATTGTTTAAAATATTCAACTGGTATTTGTAGCTATTGAGAGATCCAATGAATAACCAACAACCTCCTAACCCTCTCAATCATGACCTTAAAGGGGCAGCTGCCCTACCTGAGATTGGCACTCAGGACTATACTGCAGAAAAGAACACAAACTGATATTCCAAGAAAACTCCAGGAGACAAACTATACTGGAGTCTGTCAAAATCATCATTGTTTCTGGTACAACTATATGTGTGGACCTAAACCATGGATCAGAGAACCAGACACCACCGAACACTGATAACTTCAAGTAGCTTCTCATCTCCCCATGCTCCACTGTGGATTGGCTGAAGCCCACGTTCCCTTAATGCTGCATAACTAAGGTCAATCTACCTGCTTTTAGGGCAAAGGGATTTGTGAGTAAGTACAGATGACAAAGGTTGACCAAATACACATAAAGGTCTGGATATGCTTTTTCATGGATGGTTTAAAATATAAGCTTGAAGATAGATCCGGGCATATATTTTATGCATTTGTGGTGGTTTAGAAATCTAAATGAAGAAAACTAACTGCTTTATGACCTCACTGGAACTCATCTTGGTAATGTTATGCTTAGTTTCCTGGTGTGCCGTAAAATATTTTAGGGATTTCATGGAATTTTAACTAGAAAAGAACATTTTAAAAATCAAAATCTTATGTAAAATGCTGTTTTCTTCTAGGGAGTGTATAGGGGTGTGTGTGTGTGTGTGTGTGTGTGTGTGTGTGTGTGTGTGTGTGTGTTATGTGTGTGTGTGTGAGAGAGAGAGAGAGAGAGAGAGAGAGAGAGAGAGAGAGAATATCTCAGAGAAAGAAGTAGGGACAGAGCCTCTCTTGGTGTCCATAGCTTTCCTTAATTGGAGGGTACAAGTTGTAGTAATTTGAGTTATCATTTTTTACCCAGGTTCTTAGGTACAAGTGATGCTAGACATCAAAAGAAAGTTTCTCTGTTTCCCCAAGTTAGCACTGGCTTCCAGGAAGGGCAGGGGAGGAGGGACCTGAAGACCTACAATGCAGCCCATAGGCTGAACACAGTATCTTTATTGCACTCAAGAAGCAAATAAGGGGTCTAAATTCAGTCCTTCGAGATTGGGACGTTTCTGAACATCTAATACTGTGGGTTAACTTTAGAGATAAGTTGGCAAATTTTTCTTATAAATGAGTTGATTAAATTTATTTATTGAGATAGACATATACAAACTTACTCTGGCAATATGTATTGTAGCAACGATAGCAGTGAATTTAATTTATAGCATTTATATCCCTCTGCTATTAATTTCACCATTCATTTTGCTTTTGCTAATGAATGGGGAATGATGGGGGAATGGTGTAAAGGAGAAAAATGTCTTTATTTTAATCCATGAAAAAAATATTTCCCTCTTTCTCCTTCAACCTCCTTCTCAAAATAACTTTTCTTTACCCAAGAAAGGCCATTCAGACTCTCTATATTGATTTTCACTAACATCACATTAATAGTTTATGAGCGATCTCCATTCAGCTCTACCTAACCATTATCTTTAACAGGAACGCTTGGTCACCAAAGAATCATTCATTTGGATTCACCTTATATTTTAGGGAAGGCATGAAAATTACCTAAGAGGATTTCTAAACTGGTTTTCATGTCGAAAAATTATAAAGGATGGCACATGATGCACACACTTCCTTTTCTTAAATTCTGCTCTGTTCAAAGACATGAAATAGAAAATGTTCATGAGACACCATGTCCTTCAAATTTTATCCGCACTTACTTTCCTGGGTTACCTGATTAATTTAGGCTTTGCTATATGAGAAGCATGTCTTCAGGAGACCTTACAAATACATGTGTGAAGATCTTTTGGACAGCTGGACACAATTTATAGAGTTGTGAAATCCCAAAGTATGCCTTGAGCTCTGGAGGTAACATGTATAGACAGCACAGCTTTGCCCTCATCATTTTTATTGACACAAAAATCTTTCCTGTAAGACAAAAAAAAAAAAAATATGCAGCTTTTATGTAGCATCATCCAAGTGTATGTTATTCATTCCTTCTACAGAATTCAATGTATATTTTACCCCAAGGGCATATTTTCCTCCAAGAGACTAATTTGCTCTAATAAGAATAATGATGCCTCCTATGCACCTAATACCTTTATCCCAAAAAAACCCTCATGTGCCTTAGCAGTTCCATGATGAAACACACGGATCATGTGCATGTTGTGGCCAGAAACCGTGGCTCAGCTTACACACAACTCTGCAGGGTTAACCCTCTGTTTTCTGTTTTTCTTTTTTTGCCCCCTTTGCTGTAAGAGAAACAGAAAGTCTTAATGTAATTTTGTTTCACAGCTAAAATGTTATAGACAAGTATGATTCCAAAGGAAAACTTCATGCATACCTTTGGCTATTCTTAAATTGAAAGAAGAGGTAGGGGGAGACTTTTCTGGAAGTCATAATCCATAGATAAATTAGCCATGTCTGAATTTCCAGCACAGAATTTAAATAACACATCTTTCTACTGCATATTCTTTTCCTGGGAAAACTGTGGATGGATACACATGTTTAGTTCCAAAATAAAAATTGAGAAAGTGATTAAGAAAATATGTCTACTCACATCACTACCATTTAAGGATTTCACTTTGTGTCAGAGTTGGAGAAATGTGTAGATCTGATTTGGAATGATAAAACTCTGAATTTGGTACATAGAACATCTGGGAGGTATGTAAACATTTACAGCATGTCTCTCTTGTTCTGAACTGCTTTTGCTTACCTATAAGTTAATTTGCTTTCTTTAAGCTTTAAACTCATTTACCAATATATGTAGTGCAGTACTTTCATCTAGCAAGTAAGTGCTGAAATCTACTGGTGTGAAACATTCAAACTGCAAATGGAAAATCTGCCCAGTCAAGTGGCACTACAGTATTTTCCCTTTAAACACAGTGGCGGCTGTGCCTGGTTGCTGGAATTGCCTTGCTGGGGAGGCTTGTAAATGTACCATGCATTATACAGCCCGGGAAGCAGGGTGATTTAACCTGACTAAAAGAATTTTGACTTTTCTATTTCCTGACTTTCAGGGGTTTAAATTTTTAGCCTTAAACTGGCATTATGAAGGTATTTTACATTGAGTAATGGGATCATTATTTTTTCCCCTAGCAAAAGGGGTGTCTCCAAGAACGGAACCATGTGGCGGGGCAGAACGCAATCCCAAAGGTATTGAATATGAATCGCTCAGGCAATAAAACCTGCTAAGGGAATTTGTGTTGTCAGCTTGCCAGAACATCAGATTCACACCTCTGGTCCTATAGGAAGGTGCTAGGGAGCTTTTTAAAGGTCCCAGTGGCTATGACCTTGGCTTTCTATCCTTCCAAGAAGTGGCTCAGCAGTCAGCCACTGTCTTGGGCTAACATCTTGATCCAGTAGGAAATGGAACCAGCCTCCTTACCCCAATCCTCTATATCTACCCTGGGAGTCTGTCAAGAATGGCAGACCCAGTGGTATAGCGTCATCATACATAGGACAGTGGCCCAGCATTTCTGGTGCTAATCTCTAGTTGTTGCAATCCTCTTTCTCCCCCTGCAGCTATTAAATTTACAGGCTGGATATGGTGTAGCAACAGAACCCAAATTGTAATGCTTTAATATGTAAGAACTATAGTAACACAGAACTGTAGGAATTGGAATAAAACATGAAGGATTAGTATTGTCTAAAAACCCTTCTTTATTTTTCTAAATTCCTTCTCAAGAAATTTCTTGGTTCTTAATGTCTACCAATTTTTCCTTCTTGACTATCCTGAATTTTATTAAATGCCCTGCCAAAAATGATTTTTATTAAACGCACTACCAAAGTGGATCTACATGATTAAGTTATGCACCTAAACATCTTTGTGCACATTTTAAAACTGTGGGTAGCTTTTAAATGTGCAAATTTCTCTACTGCGTAAACAACCCTTTAAAAATTATTTTTAAAATCTGCACGAAGGACATATGTCTATTGAACAAAACCAACAACGCTTGCTTGGTTTTTCCAAAAATAGAATTTGGGCTAATTCACATTAATTTTAAAACATTTCGTTGAATTAAAAAAGTGGATCATATAAAAGCAGCAGTTCTCTCTCTTTCTCTCCCTCCCCCCCCCCATTAGGAAAAAAAAAATTGCACCTGGTGGTGAAATTCGTTTACTCTGCAAGGATGTACTGTGTTTTATCCCTCTTGCTTATTATATTTATTTCATTTTTGCATTTCTCTTTCTTAACCTCTGTGTATCCGCTGAAAACCACATTGTTGGGGCCCTCGGCAATTTTCCCAGCACTGCCCTCTAGTCCTGTCGGTGGGGAGGTGGTTATACTCTGTGTTCTCCCACTGACTGAGACACTAGACAGGTAGCTTGTCGAATGCCACAGCCCTGCGGAAGAGGTGGGAGGCCAGCTCTTTACTTTCGCTGGTTGCAGTGAGGGTAGAATTTTTAGACAGGCAGGATACTGCCCTGGTAGAGGGAAGAGGAGCGAGTACTCCCTCGACTCCAAGTTGGCCTCTTGTGGCAGACAGCCTGCGGGCGGAGGGGCCTACCTGAGCATGCCCAGTACTGGGGAAGGCCGAGCCCAGCCGGGAAGAAGACCCGAGGCGTAGGACCCGGGGCAGGAGGTTGCAGGAATGACCCTCTGTAGCCGCAAATGCTCCACCTGGCTTGCAGAGCTCCGGCGGAGTCCTCGCCAAGATGCAGACGGTGAGATCTTGGTCTGGTTCGCAGTTTCTGTACGAAACCTGAAAACACTAGTTTGAGATTTCGCAGTTCTAGTCCTCAGACCTAAGCCAGAAGCGCTACCTCCAACCCCTATTCAAGGGATGAGGACAGAACGAATTCCGCGCAGCTAAAGTGCATTTCCCCAAGCCAGTAAAAGTGACCCCTGCCCCTAACAACCTCACGGCTTTCTCTTCTCTTGACTACCACTTCCCCTAGGGTGTGCTGAAATCTTTTTATCGTTACGATTTTTTAATCAAATAATTTATTTCTTCGCCGTATGCAGGATAATGAAAAGAGTTGTTCTGGACTCCAAGATGCACCCCAAAGGAAAGAAAACCCAACTGTTGCCCGGACTCAGCGGAGGAAGCACAGCTAACTCCACCACGTGCACTTCTGAGCCACTTGGGCACAGCTAGCTGTGTTAATTATGGGTTCTAATTTTATTGCATCTTGGCACCTCCTGGTTTGTTCCCACTATAGTGGTCTTAAAAAGAAACACACACCGGCATACACCAGAATGAATCCCCAGAACGGCAAAGGTGGATTTTTCCGTGCTTGGGTTGATGAGCTGAAAGGGCACTGGGTATGTCCAGGCAGTCCAGGAACAAATTGCAGCAAAGAGCAAGATTCTTTCCTGTCCTTGTCTAGCTCCTCTCCCTGCTGCTAGGAGCACTGCCACAGTCGCTGCGGACCTTGCCTCCAGGCCCTGGAGTAGCCCAGGCCAGGAGAGGACGGTGCAAGCAGCCAGAGCCTGGTCTCAGTCTACCGCCCTCTCCCAGTGAGCCGTGACCTCCCTTGCTTGGAATCTTTGCCTGTAGTAAGGAGGCCTAGGTTGCAGGTCCTCTCTGCTGCAGGTTCTGGGTGGGGCCATAGGCGGGTCTCTCTTCTGACTTGTGGAAGGGGGTAGGAGAGTGTCCACTTTCCGTGCAGACATCTGAACCATGAGGGCTTCTCTTGGGGCTTCAGCGCAAGCTGCTCCTGCAGAGTAGGAAAATGGAGTATGGACAATGTGGGTTCAGAGCCTCTCACTTAATTAACTGTGTGATCTCATTTAATCTAAGTATCTTGCGTGCTCTTATTTAATCTGTCTATTGTAAAATGGGAAGATAATAATACCTCTTTTGTAAAGTCAGAGTGTTTGACATAGCGAGCCCTTTGCACATGGTAGGATGAGCTGGAGAAGAATGGGTCCATCGCTTCCCCCACCTTTTTTCGTGCCGAGCTTCTTTGCGGTCTCGGGCTTTCCCGCCCTGGCTCAAAGACAGCTCACAACCAGTGGCCTTCAGTAGGCCCCCTGTGGGCTGAGAAAGGATACAGCCTGGTAGGCACGGCAGATGGGTTTTTGGTGAATCGTGAGAAGACCGATGCTCGGGTTTGCCTTGGAGCATGGTGGAGAATGGTACAGAGATTTGGAGTCCAGTAGAGAGTTGAGGGTGCTGAGGGGATTGGAAAGGGAACTAAAAATGTCAAGTATCGAAGTTCTGTGGATTTTCAAAGTCGGTTCCCAACGTTGGCAAAAACTGCTGTGGGAGCGTGATCTAATCTGACGCCTGTAGGTGGCGCTGTGACGAGGTGCCGCGGCCAAGACAGAGGTGACGGGGGACTCAAAAAGTACGGGAAGTTTTCTGTGACTCTGACCCTCTGCTCCAAAGCCCCGCTTTCTGTTTTGGGGGATTAGCAAGGACAGTGTAGGAGTGGGGTTGGTGGGTGGTGGAGTGAGCCCAGAGAAGGCAACAGGCTGGAAATATCGCGCCGCGACCTTGCCATGCCCCAGCGGCCTCGCAGCTCTGTTCACTGCCCGGGCGCAAGGATGCGCCAGGTAGCACGTGCCCGGGGACGACTCTTGGCGGCATCACGCCACTCAGGGGGAACTCGCAGTTAGAGAGCCCTGGGTAGCTGTATCGCAGAAGTGAAAGAAAACTCTCGTGCTTGTCAAGATGACTCTGGCCTGCAGGTTGATTCAGGCTCCTCAGAAAAGCCATAAATCGGGTCTAGAATGCATGGTCCCCTCTGTCAGCAGTTTGGGCCCAGTTCGGGGCCTACAGGGCTGAGGCCCGGCCCTGCCAGGGGACAGCGAGCTGGGCCTCAAAGCCTGCAGGCAACCCAGACCTCGCAACAAAGCTATATTCAACATAACCTGGACCGCAGTGGGGCCCCCGCAGCCCCCACCCCGAAGGGCTTCACGTGTGCTTGCCCCCGAAACCAGGGCTTAGAGGAGCAGCCTGGTTCTCGTTTATCTTTTTCAGACATCCTTTAGGCCAATCGGGTCTTCAGAAGGACGCCTTAGGGCAGGGTCTCAAACATCTGTGCTTTAAAGAACCCGCAATCTTGTTTTTCCCACACGAGGCTGAGCCTCTCCGGAGCGCCGCAGCTCAAGGTTGTAGAGTGACGGTGGACTGTGTCCTCCTCACCGAGCAGCGCAACTTCTACGAATGCTGCAACCCTGGCAAGGCGAAGCAGCCCTCCTTCTGGCTAGGTCAGACCAGCCTCCCCTCAGGGACCCTTCTCTACCTCTACCCTTGCCACCCCCTCCCCAGTTGGGATCCGATCTCTGCTCGCTCTTGCCGTCCCGGCAACCACGAGTTTTTCCCCCTTGCACAAAACTGTGTTCTCTTTCATTTGCGGATTTAATAAACAAACAATCATATCACATGGGGCTCCGCGCCGTCCTTCTGAAAGCAATTCTGCTGTTGAAAACTGAAAAATGGGTGTAATTTGCGTTCAGAAAGTGATGTTAGGGTCACAGCAATTTCCTGGGCCGTTATTTATTTTTACTTTAAAGTCTTTAGGGAAGATTTGCTTATATGCTCGGAAACCTTCCAATGCGAGAATACCAGCAATCCCGCTCGCTTTCAACGCGAGGGGGTGGGGGTGGAGAACAATTACTGAGTGACGCTAATACGGGGAAACTGAAAAGAAATGTCGATTGTTTTTATTGTAATAGAAGGAGTGAGCAAACAGAAAAACCAACCCCGGGTGATCGGAAACAGGCAGGCGGAGAATTAAAAGCCGGTTTCAGGCGGCAACAAGCCCCTCCCCTGCCCTTGGAAGGAGAAAGCGGGCGACGAGCGCTCGCAGCCGGCGGGGTGCATCCCACGGCGTGCAGCGCTCCGGCCTGGCCGCTGTCGGACCCGCGGTGCGCCCGGAGGGGTTTCCAAGCTCGGCCCCACCCTGTCCGCTGCCGTGGTAGCTACCTCGAGGAGCCAGGGAAAGGCTCTTGAACCGTGAGACTCCTTAGTGAGAAGGTGGAGAGGCCGCGGGGCGACTCTTAGAGCATCTTTCCGCCGCGCTCGGCTCCTCTTCGGAGCCAGTGCGGCTTCTACTTGAGCTGGTGCGTCCGCAGTCCCGCCAGGTCCAGGCCAGCAGGTCAGTGCGTGGGCGCCTCCTGTCCTCCCCACCCACCCCCCGCCTGGCTGGGGCTAAGGATCCCCGCGGGCTGTCTCCTTCTCAATCCGCGGAGGTTGTTCCCTTTAGCCGCCGCCCCCGCCCTCCCGCAGCTCTACGCGAAGATCCCGCCTGGCCAGCAGTCGAGCGGGGACCCTCCCTCGCCTTGGGCGCGGGGCTTGCTTCCGGCTGCCACTTGCGGCGCAGTTGCTGGGGCGCCCAGCGGGCCGCTGACCCTGCGAGACCTGGACGTAGCATTGGGCCAAGGTCTGGAGAAGCTGGGCCCCCTTTCCTATGCCGAGAGCAGTCCCCGCTCACCCTAGAAGAGACGGTCCCGTGGGGGAAGCGGACTAAAAGTCTTGTCATTACCGCATTTCCCCTCAGATGTCTGGAAGAAGTCAATGCACTCTGAAAACCCCTGCCCCGGAGCTGGAACTCCGCGAGATATCCGCAACTCCCCAGAGTAGACTAGAGGCGGGTACTGTCTCCTGGGCTCGGAGTCCAGTCTGGTCCCAGCGTGGGGGCAAGTTGGGGGAATCAGCTCCTTAATAGTCTCCTCTGCCAGCTCTGCTTGTCATAACTGCGACTGGGAACAAACGACCCCTCTCCTGCGCATACGCACGCCCCTCTCTCGTCTTACCCTCCTATCCGCAGTCATCTCTGACCTGTAGACCCTGAGAAGCAGGCTCCCAGAGGAACAGCTCAGCCGGGCTTCGATCCAGGCTGGGGATCCAGGGAGGGCTCACCGCGCCCCTAACAGCCTTGCGGCGCCTGGGTCTGACCTTGGCAGCCCTCGGGTGCCGTCTGCCTGGCCACTCGAGGGCGGCCTCAGAAGGAGCTAGATTCCTGTTCCTCCTCCGCTTCTCTCCTCAAACTCCGCTAGTGCCGGGAGCGGGGCGCCGCAGGTGACCGTCCGCGGCACTAGGACCGCTGACAGATTTATGGAGACTTTACTGCATCTGGCCTGGGTCCGCGGGGGCAGGGCGGAGTCCGAGAAGGCGTGCTGCGGGCTAAAGTTTCCCCAGCCTCAGGCTTGGGCCCAGCCGCGGGTAGAGTCATGGGCCCCGGCTCCCCTCTGGCAGGTATACACCGGGATCCGCTCAGTGCGAGGGTGGCGATTCCTCCCACCCCGTGTAGCCCCCTCCTTCACACCCTCTGGCCAGCCAGCTTCCAGGCTCCCACTGAGTAAATATTTACTCAGAGAGCGGGTCGCCCCACTGAGGAGGCCTTGACAGCGCCTAGGGGAAAGGCTTTTTGGCTTCTCCCCGGCCTGGGCCAGCTGCAGGCCTTGCTGGTTGTGTTTTGGTTTTGGTCTTAAATTTCTTCTTTTAGTCGAAATTCTCCCGATCCCTGTATGATCCCCTAGGTCCAGAGCGGGCAGTAACTAGGGGGCGCTGACCCTAGCTGACCCTTGCTCTTTCTCAAAGTCTTGCATCCTTACGCACCGCTGGGGCTTGCAAGACTTTAGTGTTCTCTCTCTTTTCCTTCCTCCATGCTTCTTTCCCTCCCTAGATCCGTCTCTCTCTCGGGCTCAGCGGCTCGCTGGCTACCTCGCCTCCGCGGCGTCAGCCCCTTCGGTTCCAATCCCTCCGCTCCTGTCTGCCCCTGCAGTTTCTTTCCTCTTGCTCCCAGCGCGCGGACCTCCGCTTGCCTCAGATACTTAGTTGCCTAAAGCACCTAAAATTGATTCTTTGCGGGCTCTTGAGAATACCCTGAGCCAAGAGAACCCAGGACTTAAAACTGCCGGCGTGAGTGGGGCCTGCCGGGCGCCGCGGGTAGCAGGCACTCCGCAGCAGCTAAGGCCAAAGGGCCACAACCAAAACCAGCAGGTGGAAACCGAGAGATGGCATCGGACCTGTTCGAGAGCGCGAGAGATGTGTGACAGCTGAACGAGTCGGTGGCGAACAAGAGGATGTTGCGTGTTAAGTCCACTTTGCCCGAGCTCTAAACCATACGGGTCTCTCACTCCGGGCCGGTGCTGCAGAACCGCTAAAGCTCTCACAGATCCGGAACCCCTCCCCGCCTGCGGGGCATTTGGCCTTACAGACCGTAGGCGGAAAGGCCTTGTACCCGCACAGCAGCCCCAAAGCCTCTGCGAACGCCTACTAGGCTCACGGAAATGTGGCAAAGAGTCCGCGCAGAGGTTGCTACTCCTAGCGTGTCTGGAGGTGGGAGCAGGGCTCCTGATCAAGTTGCGGGGCATGTTCATGCCTTTGCGCAAGCCTAAGTCAAAGTCTTAAGCTCCGCTCAGATATCGCAAAGTCTCAACTAATTTACACCCCAGCCCTAAAGAAAGAGCTGCTGCTTCTAAAATCTTAGATTCTCAAAGGCCGTCCTTATGTAAAGCTACAGACTGTGCCACACAACAGGTATTGGGGGTCAGGCTAAGGAGAAATCGCTATCAAGTCAAGAAGATTCTAAACATTTGAAACCAACAAACAAAAAAGGGACAAGTTCAAGTATGTCTACTTGTGGAACTTTCCACAAAATCTCAATTGTAAAGAATTAAACGTATTTGAGTTCATCTTTATCTTTCAAATCCTTCATACTCTAAGTGAATTTGAATTGAGTGCCTCCTCACCATAGAAGCAGGGATCTGGAGATCACTGATCGTTTGAAGAAGCACAGCTGATTACTAGTTTTTCCTGAGTTCTTGTCACTGACTGGTCTGGGATCTGGGCCCAGTCAGTTTCCCAGTGTGTAGACCCGAGCCACACATACCCCTGGGGACTGTAGGAGGATCACCCCGAATATTGTGTGCACAAGAAGGAGAGTTGTAGAGTACCAAGCAGCAGTATCAGTGTCCGTGACCAGAGCAGTATGAACTCCCTAATTCATTACAATATTCTTCATCTTGTTTATTATTTTGATTCTCATTCTCCACAACTTTTACTGTAAATATTAATAACTTTGGCCGCAAAAGGTATACTGTACACTTTAAATTTAGAATGAACAAAACCGAAAATTCAGAAATAGGCAGAACTGCAGGGTCTCTGGTAGCTAAATGGAAGACGCGGGAATTACATTTACGTGCAGCGCCGTGTCCACTTTCTTTACACTAAGTCTCTTTCATATTTAAGCAAACCCTTTCGAAGAGGCTCACTGGTTTGGAGAATCCCTGCAATCGCTGGCACCAAGGACCAGCGGCCCAGCACAGTGACTGAGTGCGGCGGAGTGCTGGGCTCTGGAGCGAGCGGCCCACGCACCGCAATAAGTTGACTTGCAGCTGTGTGCTCGCTTCAGCTGCTCATGTTTAAATTCCCGGCACATGGCGTGACCCCTGCCTCAGCCTGCAAACCTGCGTGGCTAAGGGTTGGCCCGCGCTCCCAGACGAGCCCACCCGGGGCCGCCGCGGGAAGCCGGCTGCGGGAGGGGTGTCCTGGGCTTTAACATTGGCCCCCACCAGTAGCTCGGCCTCCAGGCAACGTCGATTTCTCCGCTGGCATACCTTCTTACACCTGCGCTCTTGCCACCAGCCATGGACTGACTTGAGGTAGAATCGGCGGGTGACCTAGCTCTCCTCGAGGCCCGCGGAGGCCTGCATGACAGATTATGCTAAGACCTTCCCGGTCCCTACTCCTCCATAAACGGTGGCGCCCGCCTCCCACCTAGATTCTTAACTTCAATTCTGAGACGTCCATCGTTCCCCCAGTGAGGTCTCCTCGGCCCTTTCTCCCTTCGAGTCACTCATATTCAGACCAAACGCTTTCATTTGTTTATTCAGCATTTTTACCAGCCTGATTTTGCTGTCTTTGCCGCTCCTGGGAAAATGTCAAACACCCATTTTCATTGTATTTAGTCACCCAGGTGGGGAGCCAGCCTGAAAGGAACAGCGGAAGGAGTTTCCTGGACTGTGCTGTCGCTCACCGGCTTGCACCAATCACCACGCAGCTCACTCTTGGACCCGCCTCTTGGGGGCGTGTCCCCAGTGAGTGATAGACGGAGCCGCCCGGCCCAGCTCAGCCCAGCCCACGTTGCTGCTTAGATTGAAATGCAGAGCTCAAGCCTCTTTCATCGGGGCACAGACTTCCTTTTACTCCTTCCTTTTGCACTCTTGCCTCCTCCTCCCGGGAAGAAGCGGAGGCATCGGCAGCCCGGGGTAGCAACAGGCTGGGCCACTGAGGCCGTGCGAAAAGTTTCCTTCTGGCAGTGCGGAACTGGGGCCGGGTTAGTGTACTGCTCGGAGCAATGGGTGAGTGTCGGCGGGCGACTCTGTCAAAGCCGTGAAAGGAGGGAGGGAGAGAGCAGGCGAGGGAGGGAGGGAGCGCAAGGGCGCGCGCCACTAAGCGCTCACACTCTCCTTATTGACTTTGCTCGTGTTCCTACAAGTTGTATGAACACGCTAAGGGTCAGTGGCGCATAGCAGTTCAATCTGAACGCAGGCTGCTGGGTTGCTGTTGATGCCATTTTCTGATTTTAAGAGAAGGGGGCTGTGCCATCAGCGAGCACCGCAGCCGCGGTAGTAAACCAAGTTTTGTTTCAGACACACACACACACACACACACACACACACACACACACACACACACACTCCCCTCTAGCTTCGCTTAGACTTTGCGCCGGTCTTCAGGCGGGCGCTGGGAATGGGGTGGGTGGGAAGAAGGAGCAGCCCACGGACTTCAGCGCGCAGCAGGCGAGAAGGAGCGTGTTCAGTCGTCAAGACCTATTTCCCCGCCTGCTTCGGACACTTTTGAACACTCAGAACCGCCCTGCTTCTCACCACTTCACTTGATTGTAGCGGCCTCTCGCACCGCAGGAATGAGGGAGGGGGTCTAACTGGACTTTGGCGCTTTGGGGCCCTTCGGCTATGTTCGGGGACCGTACGGTTTGGGGACAGCCCCAGTCCTTATTTTGGGGCGGGTGCTTTCTCTCTGCCTCTGGACGCGCACTGAGGCCGAGTGGCAGGCAGCTGTCCCAAGCGGCGGCGGGTGCGCGTCCCCGCGCGCTGTGTGTTTGTTTTGCAGAGCCAGCCTTCGGGGAGGTGAACCAGCTAGGAGGAGTGTTCGTGAACGGGAGGCCCCTGCCCAACGCCATCCGGCTTCGCATCGTGGAACTGGCCCAACTGGGCATCCGACCGTGTGACATCAGCCGCCAGCTACGGGTCTCGCACGGCTGCGTCAGCAAGATCCTGGCGCGGTACAACGAAACGGGCTCGATCTTGCCAGGAGCCATCGGGGGCAGCAAGCCCCGGGTCACCACCCCCACAGTGGTGAAACACATCCGGACCTACAAGCAGAGGGACCCTGGCATCTTCGCCTGGGAGATCCGGGACCGCCTGCTGGCGGACGGCGTGTGCGACAAATACAACGTGCCCTCAGTGAGCTCCATCAGCCGCATTCTGCGCAACAAGATCGGCAACTTGGCCCAGCAGGGTCATTACGACTCATACAAGCAGCACCAGCCGGCACCGCAGCCAGCGCTGCCCTACAACCACATCTACTCGTACCCCAGTCCCATCACGGCGGCGGCCGCCAAGGTGCCCACGCCACCCGGTGTGCCCGCCATCCCCGGTTCGGTGGCCATGCCGCGCACCTGGCCCTCCTCGCACTCGGTCACTGACATCCTGGGGATCCGCTCCATCACCGATCAAGGTAGGGGCTCAGAGGCTGGGCTTGTGGATGTGCAGAGCCTGCCCCCGCACCCCCGCGGAGATCTCAGTATCTGCGGCCTCCAGGCCCGCGTCTATCCCACCACCAGAGGCTTTTTCCTTTGGAAACGTAAGGAGTCTTCCCAGGGGGTGTCCTGATCTCATTAACTTGAAACTCCTGCCCCTCGTTTCCTTGCCACACACAGTCTCCTGCCTCATCTCAAACTACCAGACCCATAACATCCCCCCATTCCCAACACATGGTTCGCATTTTCCACCCTCCCCCGCCTCTCGCGCAGCAGCAGCCTCAGGCCGGCTCGCTCATTCCGAGAGCGCGGCCGGCCGGACTTGGGGCGCAGCCCGGGAGGCCCTAGCCTGCCTGGGGCTGCCGGCTGCAGACGCCGCTGCGGGCAGCTTGCTCGGGGATCAGATGCGGCCGCGATGAGTACGGCACGCTGTGGAAATTGTAGTATTCTCGGATTCTGGCAATCAGGCCAAATTTGCTCAGGCAGGAAGTTCAAATGTCACCTAATTGGTTTCATTCTTATGCTTCAGTTCATTTTCCTCGGAAACCGAGGTCCCAAAGTTACTACTAGTAACTTGCCTGTAACTCATTCCCGGACCAATTCACGGATTCATATTCATTCTCATTCTCTCCCCACCCCCCGTCCCCCTTCCACTCGTTCTCCCGCCCTAGCTCTCTTTCTCTCGACCCCCTCCTCAAAATTCACGCTTTATCTTAACAGATTTCACTATATATACCTTAGGAGGGGACGTGGCACCTACTGCGGTGATGAAGACAAAATTTATGGCGATTCCATGCTGTCTTTTCTACTGCTCTTTCCTGTTTTCCCTGAGCCTGCCGCTTTCCTTTGGGGTCCTTGGGTCCCCCAGAATATGCGTGGACGTGTATCCAGTTCCCGCACGTTTTCAGTGGTGCCACCCCACCATCCCTTTCTTTTCTCACCCCTGACCTTGCCTTGTTGTGAGCGTCTTTTCTGCGTGGTCAGAACTATTTCCCCGACCCTCCTGCCCAGTCCGGCTTCCGCAGGAGACCTGAGTTTGTTTTCTTTTACTGGGTTGTCAAAAAAAAAAAAAAAAAAAAAAAAAAAAAAAAAAAAAAAAAAAAAAAAAAAAAAAAAAAAAAAAAAAAAAAAAAAAAAAAAAAAAAAGGCGTTAACTTCTTTTCTTGGTAGGGAAAAAAGAAAGTCTAAATGTCTCACATGCAGAATTTAAATAATGCATAGTCCATTTTCTTAATTTCTCAGCCTAAAGTTTAAAAAAGTGCAGAGGAAAAATTAAATAGGAAAGAAGGAAATAGTTCTTTTAATTATTTCCTGCCTTTCTTGGTTGCCACCACATTGGCACAATTATCTTTTTAAGTAATTAAAGCAGGGCCCTGATTTCTCATCTTCTTGTTTGCTGACTGCAAATTTACAAGAGCCCAGTTTTGTCTTATTCCAGCTAGTTGGAGCTTTAGTTGGAGAGAGTTTGCCCTTGATTTATAGGATAAACTGACCTCACTGACATTTAAAGGAAGCCCCTGTTCATGGGAAAGTGTGAGATCAGCAGAAATGGGGGCTCACAGGGGGATCTCAATTTCTTAAGATAACTTCAGGCTTGTGCCCACCGACTGCCTTTTGTCTGGGAAGGCAAAGAGAGACAGGCAGTTCTGCACCAAAACACGGTTTCCTGGTGCAAGTGGGAATCAATCTAATTCTTTGGGGGTGGGGGAAGATATTAGTGAAAAAAGGCTGACAGAATTGAAAGGAAAACGTTTCCTGCCTAGGGATCCTGCAATCAGACCCAATGTCACTTGGGAAACTATTGGATTATGAAGAGGAGTAACTCTTCATTGTCGATGTTGACTCTGGGTGCCAGCTTTAAACAACCTGATTTTTAGATAACCACAGATTTCTGACAAATCTGTGAACATAAAATGATCATTTTGTAGAAATGTCAGATGGAAGTGTTTAAAATCATGTTATAGTGGTTTCGTCAAACTTCAATCCTCCATCCATAGTACCCAAAGACAAAAATACATTGTCTTCAAATATCTCCTCTTTGAAATTACACCTGGTCATTGAAAAATGCCAGTGATTCAATATGCACAGCCCTAGGTATATTGTGGTAATCACTTTACGTGCCATATAATTTTCTTTGCATCTCCATCAAGAACGGAAAGGATAACTGATGGCTTTACTCCTTTTCGTAACACTTAATTCTACTTTCATTTTCTTAACCTTTTATTTCATTTTCTCTTCTTGTATATATATATTTCAAAAACACTGTAACCCTGCCACTGTGGCAATATAGTGTTAATTGCAGGATTTACTTTTTGAGTCATATGTATATAACATCACATACTTAATGTGTAGAGCGAGGGTATCAAGGCTAGTCTTATGCACACAAAGCAGAAATCTATACACGTATATTCTGCCTGTGTATTGTGGGCATCATTTAGTTATTTGTTTGCAAAAGACTTTGCAAGTCTTTTGTTCCATTTATTGACAAATGTCCTAGATTCCCACAGCACTGTGAGCACTTTTCTGCATGTTTGTGAGCACCAGCGCAGGCACCTCTTAGGTCAGGAAGCTGCTTTCTTTTCAGCCAGCCCTAGTCCCAGATCTTTGTCAACCCCTAGTCGGCCTTGGGTTAGATTGAGGAGGTGGAGAATGGTGTATCCAGCCTCAGGGGCTCTTTCCCTGATTTGGGTTTCTTCCGCTTGTTTCTTCGGAGAGCGAGGAGGGGAGGAGGGAAATCAAAGGCTGGTTGAAAAAGAAAAAGAAGAAAAAAGATATATATATATATCTTTCTTCAGGCGTGGGTGAGAGAATTTGGAGAGGCCTATTCTCTGGCGAGTAAAACTTCTCCAGGCCCTGGGCTGGATGCGGAGGAGGCCGCGGCTGGGCCCAGCGCCCCTGGGAGGCCTAGGGCAGGCTGCCGACCCGAGGTCGGAGCCCTGGTGCTTTCTAGTCGTAGTTCGGGTCCCGTCTCAGGAGGGCGGCGCGCGGGTTGGGCCTCCAGCGTGACACCTTCTCCTCCTTCCCAGGAGTGAGCGACAGCTCCCCCTACCACAGTCCCAAGGTGGAGGAGTGGAGCAGCCTGGGCCGCAACAACTTCCCCGCCGCTGCCCCGCACGCAGTGAACGGGCTGGAGAAGGGAGCCTTGGAGCAGGAAGCCAAGTACGGTCAGGTGAGGAGGCGAGGGGCAGGCCAGGTGGGCCGCGTGGCGGCGGGGGTTTTGGCGATGGAGTACCCAGATCCCTTTCTGAGCCTGGACCCACCGCTGCCACTACCGGGATCCCGGGTGGATGGGGGCGGAATAGAGGCCCCGGGCTTCTGAGGGCGGAGTTGAGGCCTTGACACTCGCCAGGGTCCTGGAGCGCTTGACAGGGCGCACCGGGATTGGGGTACCAGCTAGGCCCTCGGGAACTGCCACCAGGCCTGTTTGGCCTCTGGAGGCTTGGGAAGGCCGTGCCTGAAGCCCTTCCCGCTGCTCGCATTGGGGCTAGAGTTAATCAAAGAAGGGGCTTCCCAAAAGCCAGCAGCCTTGCGTTCTCTGAGCAGCGCCTCCAAGCCCGCGAAACGCATGCCTGAGGTCGCGGCCCTGCGGTCCGACGGCTGCCCGGTCCCCGCGCTCGGGCACTTTCCCTATGGCGGCTCTCAGAAACAAACAAGCCTGGCTTGTCCTGGGAAGAGGGGCAACCAGATAAACGTAATAAAGTTACCATTTCCCGATTAAAGGTCACATCGTAATCTCCCAAGGGAGGTTAGTGAGAAAACCTCAAATTATACGGCCTGGCTGTGGACCGTTTAATTTTTTTCCCTCCGTCCCTCCCCCAACTCTCCAAAAGAAAATTTAAAACACTCGTGTTTTGGTTTTTTTTTTTCCCTGAGAAAAGCTAAGCAACCACCACAACAAAAGCCTGAGTTTGAGTCTAAATTCATCACCACGCTGGAGTCAAGAGTTCAAAACTCTCAAAAACTGGACCTTAAGGCAGCATAAGGTTTTCCTGAGCAGACCTGGGTAGGTTTGCAAATTTCTTAATCCCAAACTCCAATTCCAAAGCCTCAAACTACTCAGTTTTCGTTGTATTATTTTGAAGTCTTGATACTTTTAATGTTTTATTATCTGTCAAACCAGCTTTTAAAATTAAGTGGAATTTGTTCCTCTTATATTCAGTTGGGAAAAAAAATATTCGTTATTTTCTCTAACAAATCCCATTTCTACTTCCTCTTCCCTCTTTGATTTTGTTGAAGCACAGTCAGAATAGTATTAGTAGCTCCTCCCATGGCAAATATCACAGAAAATAGCAGCAAGGAAAGGGAGACCTTTTCCTTAATCTCTTTCTACGGTAAAGAATGCCAATGAGAAATTATAGGACAGTTTGTCATTTTCTTTTACAAAAGGGCCCGCCCTTAATTCATAACCTGCAAAGAAAAGGCAGCACAGCACAATGGTTAGGAGTTCCGATCTCTGGCACCACCGCTTCTTAAGCTAGTTATTTAATTTTTTTAAAAAAGTTTCTACTTCTTCATCTTTAAAATGGGGAAATGCTAGTCCCAACCTCAAGAGATAATGTCAATGAGATAATGCAACCATATGGCATATAGTAAAGCATTCATTAAATATTACCTGTGATTATAAATGGCAGTTAGATAATGACTTTTAAAAGCAAGCAATATTTATCAGAATATACTTTGCTCAGAGAGCCTGTAGTCAAAAAGCTTTGAGGCATTTTGTTACAAGCAACAGAAAGAGTGTATATAAAGCACCTAGCATAGTAGCAAGCATTTAATAGGTGCTCACTGCTTCTTATAAGGTCATCATTTCTTGGAATAACATTGTGAAGAGTTGAAAAATAGTCTCTAATTCCCACATGTAGTTGATGAACCCGATTTATATATAAAGCAGTCTCATAATCCAAAAAACCTTTATAGTTATTTTTATTTTTACTCCCTTGAATTATAGATCCAGCATTTAAACTTGTTTAGAAATGGTTAATTTATAAAACACTTCAAAACTAAACCAACAAATCATTTAAACTAAAAATTTTAAACACAATTTCAAATAATCTATTCTGTATATTCTGATCATTAAAAATGGGTTACATTTTATATACTGAATATTAAATCACTAAATTATCAGATTTATAAAACCAGGTAACTTAAAAAGTGGCATAATAAATATTACTTGAAATACTTACAAGAACAAGTCATATTTTCCAGAATAAAAAGATGTTTATATCAAACTTATATTTGAAAATTTAACTGCAATATGCTAATCTTCTGCATTGCCAGGTAGTTAGATAATTCAAATGACGTAAAATTTCAAAACCTGAAAAGTTTCTAAGCAGAATGTAAATCAGTGGCTACTCTGTTATGATTATCCAAATAGTGCTTAGTGCTGAAGATGTGCTAAGTAGGCATATAAATGTAGGCTGTGTCATTTTTCTAAGCAATTTTGGACTTTAGACATTGATTTGTTGAAGGTTAAAATGATACGTTAACAGTTGTTCATAAACATGCAAAGGTAAAGTGTTACACATATGTGTGCATTTCTTTTATTGATATTAAAAGGGAAAATTTATTTTTAAAAGTTATTTTTCAAAATGTTATCAGCATATTTCAACCAAAATGTAAACTCAGGTAACATTTTTTCCCCTCTGTTTATATTATGGACAAAACTTGAAAGTCTTTGGCCAAAAAAAGCTAAAAAATTTTGCCTATAATACTTTCAGGGTGTTAACCATTGTTATTAAATGGTGTAATATTATATGATACCAGTTTCATTTTAGTGTATAAAGGAGGAAACTGAGAATTCAGAATCATAGGGTTTAGAGCATATTTTTCCAGAAGACACCTGTAAGATTACCAAAGGGCTGATTATAGATACTATTGATGACTATAATCTAGAGTTTCTATTTCCAGCTTAAACTGCAAAGAAGGATGCCTGATTCCTAGGATTTCTAGTAATTGGAACTATATACTCATTTCTGCTATACACAAATCTGTCTTCTGTTTTTGAAAAATTAGTTTAGAATATTCAAACTTATCTTACACATTAATGTCACACTGTAATTCATATTTTATAGTGCCAGTCAGAATTCCTTATTGTCTATCTCTGCAGATAGAATATTTATTTATTTTGGCTTTTTTCACCCACATTTAATATTGGGCTAGAAATCCTTAATCTAATTTAATTCTCAATGGCAACAATGTTTTCTGGTTTTTAATGGCTGATTCTCTTCTGTTGAAAGCATAAAATCTCTATTGAATGCAACTGAATGGCAAAAGAACATTGTATGTGGAGAATCACGGAGGTTGGACTATATCTGGCCTTTTACACGGTACTTAGTGAATTAATGCCTCATTTTGTTCAAACAGCTTATAAATAATTATATAGCTCTTGAAAATTTTTCTACAAATGGGCATACTTTCTCAGAAAAAAACATATTACGTATCTGGTACTCTGATTAAAGTAATCTGGTAGATTTATAAGCTTTCAGCATCTTCATTTTGGGGTTGCATATGTTAACACAGATGGCAAGTTCAATGTGACATTGGCTACAAATTGAGATGTCAGAAATAGAGAATAATCTATAAATACTTTTCTAAAATTCATAATTAAGTTCTGAAAATAATTGAATTTAAAGATATAACAATCTGAAATTCTTATGAAGCATTCATTCATACATTATATTTGAAATGAAGACGGTATTTCAGAATCCTGAATATAATTTTCTATTGCATTATTTCAAAAACTGGCTGTCCTTACAGACATACTGTTTTCATGAAGATGTAAATGAAGTTGTACTACATTTTTCTTCATATCAGACAAAATCAATTTTTGTTACATAATTTACAATTTAATAGAGAATGAAATCTTAGGCAAATGCCAAGTCTTTAAAATTCATAATGTTATCTGTTATGAAAAACATCCTTTGACCTGGTTATCTTTTAAGCAGTAGTATTTTAAAACAAAATTAATGATTATGTATCAGTAAAATGTATCATATAAAATAGCAGAAAAATGTAATTTAAAAATTTTCAAGGCTGCATCAATTTTAATAGCATTTTGGAAAATTACAAAATTTAGGAAACTTTTTAAATAGCAGCTTTTCATTACATAGGGACATTTAGATCTATAATATGATAACTAATCATAGATAATATTCTTTCAGATGAATTTTGAAGCCATATTTATAACAATCATTTCATTCAATCACATTTATTTTACTAGGTCATTGAATTAAGCAGGGAAGAATGGCAGTCAGAGAAATGATTTTCTCAAAAAAGAGAAAATTGTATTTATTTTTAAATCTAAAACTTTTTCTTACTTATGATATCAAGGTTGAAATTCTAGGTGAAGCACATCTCTATTTGTGGCTAAATCTACTTTATTATAAAGGTAGGGTAAACTCATTTAATTATAAGGTGAGGACCACATAGAATTGATAAGTGGATGACAGATTGTGGGTAGAGGACCTGACACTGTTATTTGCATTTTCTTCAAGAAAGAAAATGTTGAATAGACAATTCCCAGAATTTGAAGAATAAATAGTCCGTAAGCTCTAATTGCCAGACAGTTGTCATACTAGGTTTTTTTGTGTGTGCATGTGTGTGCATGTGTGTTTGTGTGTGTGTGTGTGTGTGTGTGTGTGGTCCCAGGGGTTTGGATACTAATGCATTTTTATTTTCTTGTTTCGGGGGGCACAAATGGAGCAACCATAAATCAAATAATGAAATGGTTAGGCTAGAACTTTTGTTTACTTTTTCAACATCTTTATTCATTTTGCTTACTGAAAGTGTAATGCTTATTCTGTGATAAAGGGTGCCTAGCTTTTTGTTTTGTTTCTAACGGAAGAGTATCACATTTTTTTGCTTCACAAACCTATGCTAACTTAAGTATACAAACGGCTATGAAGTGCTTGTGATGTACCCTGTTTTGTGGGGACACAAGGTGAATAAGGAAAGTCCCTGTCCTCAGATAGTTTACAATCTTGTCCTTTGCCAATACTGCTTCTAAACATATTCACTGAAGTTATTTTTTAAAAACTGATAAATCTACATTTCTAACATTTTATAATAAATAAAATTAAAACTCATACTTTCATTCTTCTTGTGATAACTTTAACCAGAACTACAGTGCATCTTATGTATTTTTCTAGACTATTTCTTTTAATGTCTAAATTCTTTCTAGAAATATTCAACAAAGCCAGTAACTTATTTTTTCCAGGATACACAACTTAGTCTATTTTGTTTTGTATTTGTAAATCTCATTCTCAAAATTAGGTAGAGGATAGTTTCCTATAGGGAGGACTCTTGTACAGTTTGTTCAAAGGAAAGAATTCACATGGCTTTCATGGAAGATTCACATGAAAAAGGAGTTGATGGGTTGAAGTCTTATTTATGGAATCTTTAGGTAAAGTCATTTTCAAAAATGAGATTTCCATTACATGCCCATTGCTGGGGTTTCATTTGGAAAATTTGTTTACTCTTCCCTGGGGATTCCATATGTTGGTTGATTTATAAATCATATTTACAATCCAATTAAATAGAGTAATTTAGCATGTTTGCTCCCACTATATTTATAGTGTACATTTGGTAGTCTCTACTCAGCCTAACTAGCTTTTCAGATTAATTACATGCCCTTCACTGAAAACATTAAACAGATTTGGGGCGTTTAAGTCATGTACTCTTTTACTGGAAAGAATAAACAAACATCAATGCTACCTGTAGTTGTTTTCCTTTGCGGCGGAAAATTTTACTCTTTCAGTGATTGCTTCATAAATAACAATTACTTTACCCAGTAGAGATTTATATCTTTTACTAATGTCATGTTTCAAAATTAATAGTGAGAAAATTGATGTGTTTATTGAGTCACTAAAATGGATGAATAATGAATGTGGCAGGAGGCAGGTATATTTTAAAGCACATTTGTTCTCTCATCTAGCTCGCTCCTTTTTTTCTAAATTTCTAAATCTGAACTTTCAAAGTAAAAATTAAAATTAAATCAAAACTCCCTCCCCCTACAATCTAGGTCATAATTTAACCTGAGGGAAAGCGAAGAGGTATTTTTACACTGTTAAAGATTAAAGATTTCTATTTTTTAAATCAAGCAAACATTTTAACCTCTCCTTGTCTTTTTCTATAAGATGAAGTCAACCCCCTCTGAGCTTCTCTGCCTATCCTTCCTTTCTGCAGTTACATCACTAAAATGATAGTACATAAATATTGTGGATTTCAGAGAACTTTGAAATATTTAATACTAATATGAATAATGACATACAGCAAGTTTGTACCTTAAGCATGTGAATTGGACAAATATGGAAAAAATTAGTCTTTTTTTACACTTGATAAATTGTAGTCATGGAATAAGTAAGAGACTAGTGGTAATACAGACCTAATCCAATATTCTGCCTCCCCCTAAATTTCAGGAGCATTATCTAAGATGAGAATCCAATCCAACATGGTTTTTGAGAGCCATATTCCAGGAGAAACATCTCTGGGCAAAAAGAAGTAGGTCCATGTAAAGGGCTTGTAGACATTGCAACAGAACAGCTGAAGAACCTTAGATGAGGGGGGCACATCAGGGAACAATAGTTCCAAGGGCAAGGGTGTAAGAAGAAGAAAGGGAAGATGACAAAGCAAGAGTTTGAGAGAGAAGTGTCATTTTTGATTGATAAAATACAGACACACACGAAAAGAATGGGTAGGAAAAATTTAGCTGTGATGGATAATAGAACTCACCAACAAATATATTCTTCTAACTAGAACATTGTTTCTGTCATGTAAAATATTAAATCTTTTAACTTTATGTCCTTGTAAAATGTTGGGCAAGAGTTTTTATTATTTTAAAAGTAATTTTAAGCTTAGCCTTCTTATTTCATTATTCTTGGTGCTCATTGGAATCAATAGCATAAAATATTAATTAACACTGGGACGGAAGAGTCTGAAAACAGATATAAACACCTTTCATAATTGAATTGGAATGATTCCTTTCCAAACTAATTTCTCAAAGATTACTGGGAAAATTCTGCATAAAAAATGATTAGAACTGTAATCTCTATGCAACACTAGATTTTTTTCCCCTGCAATTTAATAGTTCTTCATCTTGACACTCATCTTCTGAGAGCCTTAAAGTGTGTTTCCTTTGAAAGGTAATTAGCCATTTTCAGAAAGGGGAAAAAAGGATTTTTTTAAGAAGCTAAGAAACAGATGAGGATCTAACAATGAGAATTGGGTTCTAGAAGAAGAAAGAATCTTTTACCGGATGTTATCTCAAAAGATGTTCTAGTTTGAGATTAAATTGTGTCCATCTTTTAGCTGTCCAAGAAAAACAATATGATGTGCTACAGAGGACCCTGCATCAGACGGGGTGATAAATTCTTTTAACACATGGCCATCGACTTGCCAATTGGCCTAGGGTAAATGACTAAATCCTTTCATCTGTATCCTTGCATAAAAAGAGGATAAGATTTCATTTATATTCAACAGTGATATGCAATAGTTTTTTTGTTAAAAAAATACAGCATCATTTTTTGGGACTCTTAAAATAGATTTTAATTTCAGGTGAACATCATGTTGTATCCGTGATATATTATCTTATAATTATGATAACTCCAACACTTTATAATGAGCTACAATTCATTAATCCTCATTATTCAGTGAAATATGTTGGATATTTCTTGGTGCCCGGGATTTAGGATATACTCAAGAAACTTTAGTTTCTTTTTTCTTTCCCTATTTTTCAAAGAACAGACATTGACAGACAATCAGACAATACATGAGGTGTGTGTTCTTATGGACCAAAGACACAAGGTTAACCCCTCTAATTAATTTATTTTGTCAGAAATCCATGAGCAATGTTAAATCACACTCACGTATATTTCTACTTCATACACACACACACACACACACACACACACACACACACACACAGACTCTGCAATGAGAAAATAGTTTTTGAGACCCCACCATTACGTTGTCATAGATGTGGAAGTAAAAATAATAGCCAAATAAATTAAATTAGAAAATAATTTCTATGTTGCAACTGAGTTGGAAAAGTATCTAATTAACATATGTCTGATTAACTTAATTCTAAGGATTAGTTTTTCCTAATAAAATTCTAGTATTTATATATTTTCACTAGAATATATGTTGATACATTATTTCATTCACATCACTACCACGAAATAGGATCTATTCTCTATTTCTAATAGTGTAGAAACTGAAGGGAAAAAATTAAGCTACTCGAATAAGGATGCCCAGTGTTCATGCCAGAATCAGGATTAGAAATCAGGGTGTTTTTGATGTTGTCAATAGTAACGATACCAACAATAATTTATTGGATGCCAAGAGAACACTGGTTTCTAAGCAGGCTTGCCTGCCAGGGCTGCTGCTTTTTGTTTGCAAACAAAGATCTTACATCTAAATTCATTTCAAGAGATTTATCCACGTGGCTCTTAAAAACTCACATCAGAGGGCCCCACAACTTTGCAAGTAAATTTTCCTATTTCAAAACCATGCATATGCAGTGCTTTTATATTTGGATAGTCAGTTTGCTTTCTGATAAGATAGCTCTAGGAAAAATATCCCCAATCTTTGTTAAAAAACTCTTACAAGACAAAGTGCCTGATTTCACATGTCCTTTCTCCAACAGGCATTTTCAATATGATGTCTTAAAATATGGCCCAAGTTCTATTTAACGAAGGTCGTGCTTATTTTGAGTTTCTAACATGACAGCCCTCACTCTGTGCTCTTCTTCACTGAAAATGGAAGCTACGCCAACCAGGCCCATCACAAATGCCTCCACAAAAGAGCCAAACAAAACCCTAGTACCGGGAAGGTTGACAAAGGCAGTGTGGACAGCTGAACAGATTCTAAGAGTATTTAGTCGCCATTAATTCTTTCCTCACCCTGTGCATCCTTCCTATCCTTTCAAATAGCAAAAGCAGATACTGTGCATTTTCTAGTTGTAGCTTCCTCAAAACTTCTGTGGAAAAAATATCTTGCCTTTTGTCCTTATGTTTGTTTAAGTAGCAGGACTGAGAATGCCTTTAGAATATAATAAAGTTCAAAAAATTTTAAAAAATCAGAAAGTAGAGTCAGAATATTGTTAGCTTACTCAGACTTACTTTCTGCTTCTTTCTAAGACCTGTGAAATGTCCACTACTGTAATGCGATTACTGTTCACCTCTTCTCTTTTCCTACTCCTCTCAGGCACCAAATGGTCTCCCAGCTGTGAGCAGCTTTGTGTCAGCATCCAGCATGGCTCCTTACCCTACTCCGGCCCAAGTGTCGCCTTACATGACCTACAGCGCTGCTCCTTCTGGTTATGTTGCAGGACATGGGTGGCAACATGCCGGTGGCACCCCACTGTCCCCCCACAACTGTGACATTCCCGCGTCGCTGGCGTTCAAGGGAATGCAGGCAGCCAGAGAAGGTAGTCATTCTGTCACGGCTTCCGCACTCTGATGGGAAATTCCGTCTGCAGCAGCTTCACCCGGGTCTCCCCCCTCAACACCCTCCCCCACCGGGTCTCACACCCCACCTCTCCTGCCCTCCAACCCTCCTGCCTCAAAAGCTGGCTTTACAGACTCACATCCTTTGTGCTGATGACACTTAAATATTTCTTGCCATAACTTTTCTCTTGCAGAAAAACTGACATGACTTTAGGATTTAAAAACAAAAGCAACGTTAAGGATTGAATGAGACATTTGTGTTGCCACACACTGTCTTAACGTAGTGAAGAAACCTACACCCCTCAAAGGGCTTAAGGAACTTTTAAAACTAGTCTTTGGTAAAACCACATGTGTATATTTATTCTAAATCAACCTGAACTTTTGAAACGTGCAATTGTTGAGATTTTGCAAAATCAGTAAAGGAAAATGCATATAGAAAAAAGCTATGCTACACCCTCTAATCAAATATGGTAACCAAGTAAGCCTTAATTCATTGTTAGAAAACCAATCAATAATTGACTTGTTTGAGTGATCCTTTATTATTTTTAAGAGATGACCTATTTTGTTGAAAAATACGTGTAGCACCCAAGCGATATCTGAATTTAGCTCCTCCTGGTGTTTTGACTTGGTTCCAAATACAATAATGTTTATATTTTCTATTAGTTTGTAAATATGGACTCCGGATGGTGCATTTTTGTCTTCATTCCATAAGATATCCCTCTCCCCACAAGCCCACCCCCTCTATATTTTTTTCTTTCTTTTTTGCAAAGGTGACTTTCTGGCAACGTCTTTGTCTCTGTTTGGTGGTGGGCTGCTCGGGCTCCTGGACCTGGACTTGCCCCCAAATTTTGTGTGTGCAGTGAAGGCTTCAACATCTCATGAAGGACACTTTTTTTCTACAGCAGAGGACACAAAAAACAGATAAAACAAGCCAGTCTCCCATTTTGTATCCTAATCAAACAACACACATGCCAAGCATATAAAGACAAGAGGGTGAAAAATATCTGAACAAGAAAGCTCTAAAGGAAGTCACTTAGAAACTTAAGTTTAATGTGAAATGTTTTGCAAAGACACTTAAAATGAACTTTTTGTTAAGAAAACCACTGTGAAACTAAATTGTACTGTTATTGTTGGCTTACCTGTGTTTTCAGCAATCTCAGCCCAAAATTGTGTCGTAATTTAAAGAAAATGGAAAATTCTGTTCTAATGAATGTAACAATGGCTTGCTGTGAAGTTTACATTGTTGTACAGAAGCATGTTTCACATGTAGGTAAACTGGTGGTGGTATTAGAAATACAAATGCTATTTAATTTTAACAAATTCCCTTTATTCATTTCTGAAATTACAGGACACAGTTTAACTGATAAACCTTTCTAGACTGATTTATTTTTCACATTAATGTTAATAACAGAGCTATGGGGTATATGTGTGTGTGAGCGTGTGATTATGTGTTGTATTTTAAAACAATCGATTTTCTTGGGCAAAATTCTATGGTTTTTATCCCTTCTGTTTAGGAAGTGTTTCCTGCTTGGCAACATAGGCTAAAAAATATGTTTTTAGAACATTGGCACAATTCATCTATTGGAAGATTAATATATTGAGGGGTTTTTTTGGTATTAATTCTGTGCAATAACTAAAAGGGCACCTCACTAGATATGGATGTTGAAAATGCATTCAGCAGGTCATTTTGATTTCTCCTTGTCTGTGCTGTGCATAGCCTACACGGCAATGGAGTTCCGCCACCTTGGTTTCACGGCTTCGTTTAAAACTAGATGGCTAGATTAGCTAGGTTTTCAAATCACTAGGATGTAAACAGTAAGCAGATTTCTGACACACAAATTATGTTCAAGTGACTGCTCTTTTCAAGCAGCAGATATCTTATAGAGAGCTTTGAACTGCATTTATTTCTAAAGCAACCAAAATTCAGTGCTACAAACAGAGGATTATAACTTCAGGAGAAGAATAAGCAGAAGGAGCAGATGAACTCTCAGGGCCATAGTCTTCCTTTGATCTTGCAAAACTCAATGACATCTGGAGTTCCCAGTCTGGTGAGAAAATAGACTATAAACTAAATGGAACAAAGATCCAATCCAATATTTTGGTGGAGACTTTAAAACCATACATATAGGGACTCTCCTGCCATCCAGAAAAACTGACATAAGGTACAGAATTGTTCTTTATCAAAATGTTTTTTTAGGTGGCTATTAGGGATCTTTAAAAATATTAACTGTTTATATGGAAATGGAACTAAGTGTTATTTTCTTTGTCTAAATTAAGAAATCTCGTTATGCTATTTATAATTTTTTCTGGTTCTTATGTTTTTAAAAATCTAATATTAATGGTATCAAAGTTTTCTTCCCTTTTCTTTTTTCCCCCCTAGGTCTTCTCTTAATAACAGTGAAGTCACATGGAATAATTTAAAAAAGACAACAGATACAATCTGCTATTCAAAGCAAATTATGATTTAAAGCCCCTTTTAAAAATATGAGAAGGAAAATGGGATGGGATATGGAGTTGGGACTGTTTAATTTTTAAAGATTATTATTACTGGTTAATGTTAACGTATTTCCTCTGTTTTTTAGAGGATAATAGTATTGTTTTTAAATTGGCAAGTGCACTCCTCAGAAATCCTTTTCCATCTCATTGACATTGAAAGGTTAAAAGTTCAATTTCATGGCCTCTATGCAGGCAGTACTCTCACAGGATGCAAGAGCATTACCTGCAAGGATAGAATGCAGTTGTGCAACAGAGACACATTCTTATTTCTCTTGGTTTTCTGTTTTTAATGACCCTCTTATTGAATATTAGGCTGAAATATAATTTTAAAAAACACGTTGGAAAGGATGTACAACACAAGGCTATGTATGTATATACCGTATGTCAAAAAGCCTTTTATTTTTATACTTCAAATGCTCTAAATTAATAAAAAGTAATAATTACCATGTTATCTTTTACTTTTTATTTTCAAAAATGATTTAGTGAAATAGCCCCACAGTAGAAATATCCCTCAGTAGTAATTAAGAACAGGTGTCACCTAGAACATGCAGATATTTTTGTTGACTTTAGCTCCTGAATTAGCGTCATTTCAGGATGCAGATATAAAATCAGGTTTGGTTATATTAAGACAAAGATATTTTGGGGGGGGTACATGTTTGTACAGTAATCCTTGGAAATGCTAAGAATGTACTTGTATTTTGAAACATTTTTCCCTTCATCATACATATTCTAATATTGCAGACAGCAGACTTTACACCCGAGGCTGTCATTTAAAACTAATAACCTGAAAATGAAGTTTTACTTTACACATTCTTCCTAAGAATGGAACAGGTAAGCATTCTGAACAAAGGTATTCGGATGCAAATACAAATGGCACAAAGGGGCCCAAGGAATGCTTCCAATTTGTGATTTAACATGAAAATATTTCAGCAACAAAACTTGTCTTCAAAGAAAACTATGTGAAGGAAAGTAGTTTAATATAATTTTATGTTTTCTATTTGTAATAAAAGACTTTGGATATCATGATTTTAAAATACCTGCTTAAAACAATAGTATTTTAACATTCTGTTTGTAAACAGTGTTTAAAAATATCCGTTTAAACAACAGTGTGAGGTATAAAGTAGATCTAGGAAAATACAGCTGAGATGTGCATAATTACTAAAGAAAACCAAAAGATTTACATTTTAACATAGTACTCATAAAATTAAACATTCTCAAAAAGCCATTTTAGTGCACTTCAAAAACATGTTCTTTGTGCTCTTTAAATATTATTTATGGAAGAATGTAATTCCTTATAAAAACTTTAAATTTTGGCTTAACTTTTTTTTAACACAGTCTTTCTTTGAATAATTCTTAAAGAACTGGCCACAGAATGATTTATTCTCAAATATTTACTTTAAGTACTTCTAGACCTCTTAGGAAAAATAATTATCAATACAATGAATTTTCATTGTGAAGCGGTGTAAGAGGAACACAGGTGACAAAGTTTATATTGCTTTTATGAAATACACCTGATTTCTATGCCATTTTTCTATATTCAGTTCATATATCTCATTGCTTCATATTATTTTTATTCTCACAGTTTTATGGGTATGGCCCAAACTATCATCTCAAGTTGCCTAAAGACAATTTTTAAAGTATTAAAATAGGTTTTGTTCTTGAACAAACTGTTTTCCCCTTCATAATTGTATGCCTAGCTTAGCTGATCCATAGTCTTTCGTCTTCGTGGTGCTGCATAGCAAATATCCATTATCTCAAGGAGGAAAATACTTCCTAGGCAATCACCAGTTCTCCTGAAGCCATGAATAGGTGTATTCATAAACCAGCAGCATCACTGCACCACCTAGAAAAGAAAAGAGCTGGTTTTTATTGCAAATCCTGTGGAATAGCGTTGGCTTTCTTACTGGGTTTTTGAATCCGCAGTGTCCCACACAGCACTGGGCAGGCCTGTTCAAAATCATCAGTTCTCTAGCTGCAATACAAAGATGTAAAACTATTATGGAAAATTCTCAGGGTAAAATCAAGACCATCTTGAGTATCCAAATACATTTTTTCCCCAGGAGTTTCTACAACTTTCATCATTTCTCATCAGATTCTTTTTTAGGCACTTTTAATTTTTAAAAGTAAATAAATATAGACATATTTAGTCATGTAAGGGCATGTGGCTTTCCTGCAAACAGAAACCTTCAGATTCTTCATATGTAGGCAAAGGATTTATCTTTTTCAGTCTACAGCTAGCATTGTCTTAGTTGCATTCATGAAGGAAATCTCTAAGATGGTGCTTGACTGATGAGTCTGGTTTTTTCTTATAGCTTTCAAACTGGATTGCAACATGAAAAACAGATTCTGAATATTTTTAAAATCTGGACTGCGAAACTTAAAAAGAAATTGGAAACTAAACTTCATTCCTTTTAACTGCTTCAGATGTATATGGATTTGAACTTGAAAATTTGGTAGTGGGGCGTTGGGTGGCATGAGACCACCATTTGTCTTGGAAGAAAAGAGTTATGTAACTGGCTACAGAAACTTGCTATGTAATAAGTCAACAGGAATATGATACAGAAAAACAAGCACTGAGGCTGCTGAATACCTAAACAGTGGGAAAAGCATTTGTATGTGGATCATTTTGTGTTCTATTTGATGTAGTAAATAGCACTGTGTCCTGTGCCCTGTAGGATAATCTCTTTTTATCCTTTTATGTCTAACTGTGTGAAAAATATTACAAAATCAAAATTTGGAAAGATATCCTGAATACAACTTAGAGAAGTCTTGGCTGTATGAATAGAAGATTGACTTCTGATGGAAAGAAACAGAACTTGATTTGGATCTTAGTTATTCTGAACACATTGCCATATGCTTTTTTTTAAATCTACAGGCTGCATATGTTTGTGCAACCATATACCAAAGATAATTATCTGCCTGTAATTTTCATTTTTAACCCATGAAGGTACTCTATTAGGCCTCTCTCAGCTGCTGTAGCCCTCTTGGAACTCTGGCAAACAAAAAGAGGCACACTACAGAGGGTTGTTAATATGTATATAATTGCTGTGTTTATTCTTATCAACCGTTCACAATGCAAGACAAGAATATGCAGAATTGGGTTAGTTCTTAGCCTAGTGATATTTGGAGTTTAAACCATAGACTTCAAGATTCATTCTTGGGAGGTACCTGATTGTTAGCCACATTGAGCTGCTAAGGCTATTATAAAAATAAGAAACAATGCTGTTCCGGAATGAAGAACAAAAATTCCAAACTCGCCTTTCTTTTCTTTTCTTTTTTTTTTTTTGAGACAGAGTCTCACTCTTTTGCCCAGGCTAGAGTGCTGTGGTGTCAGCCTAGCTCACAGCAACCTCCAACTCCTGGGCTCAAGTGATCCTTCTGCCTCAGCCTCCCGAATAGCTGGGACTACAGGCATGTACCACCATGACCAGCTAATTTTTCTACATATTTTTAGTTGTCTGGCTAATTTCTTTCTATTTTTAGTAGAGACGGGGGTCTCACTCTTGCTCAGGCTGGTCTCGAACTCCTGACCTTGAGCAATCCTCCCAACCTTTCTTTTCTTTTTTACTGTCTCTCTCTATTTCTCTCTCTTTTCTTTTTAATCTTACCCTTAACTCAAAAGGTACCTTTCTCGCTACCTTTCTTTCCTTTGAAGTTGCCAGGACTTGCACAGGAATGAAGAAGAGACCAGGTCTTTGAATGAGGTTTCCAGTTATTCACAGCTTCATTTAGCCTGGACGGCAAGTTCACAACAACCCTTTTCATTAACACCACAGCAACTCAGAACACCCCCCACCCACCCCCCCAAAAAAAACAAAAAAACATTTAAAAAGCCAACCAAATATCTGCAAGCCTCTAACAAAACTTAGGGTCAGATTATTTAAGAGTTCTGGATTAAGGTTCCAGTCAATTACCATTTTAGCTAAACTCTCCCTTGTCACTACCCTTTGTAGGCCCATTCCCTTCTGAGAAAGCTGGTGCTGTGATTTTCTCTAACATTAGGTCTACTAGCAAGTTTTTACTGTGTGGTGAAGGAAAAACACTGCATACTGGCAGAGATGCAGAAAATTCCCACGTTCTTTATTATTGGGTTAGTTTTTACACATGGGCCAATGCCTAACAGAAGGCAGGTCTGAATCTCAAATATGAAGCAAAATCCATGCCTAAAGGCCTAGGAAGGTCGGGATAGATGGACTGGGAATTGTGGAAGTGTTTTCTAAACACATGAAAGTGCCAACTGTTCACTAGCTTCAATTTATAGACTGTTCTCTATCTTAGGTTGGTAGAAATGCTGGTTCGTTGGGCTGAGATCTAAAGGTAAACAAGCACGTGTGTTTGTGAAGTGGGGAGGTCGGGGTGGGGGTGGGGGGAGGACGTTGGTGATAAAAGGGAGGAAAGGCAAAGGGAGAGAGGAGAGGACTGGGAGAAGGTTTTAGGCAAGATTTCTAAGGAAGATTACCAGGATGTCTAAGTAGGTGAGTGCGGCCTGGTAAAAAAATATGTGTGGTCTTGAGCATACTTTTGTACTTATTCACAAGGTTGCTTATAATCCAAGACTATTTGCCCTGGCGGTTGAGTCTGCAGCAGTTATTTTCTTATCTATTTACATAGAGGCAGCTGACTCTCCCTGTGGGAATGGCAGCCGGGTTTTTGTGGGCTGGCGTCCGAGGTGAGGCCCTGAGCCAGAAGCCTCCTTGGTCACGCTGACAGAGGCCAGCAGAGGTGAGCACCCGGCTGGCCGGCAGCAGCGTCACCACTCCAGGGGTGACTGTGAAGACCAGTGGCTCTTGCTGCTCATGGAGTAAGTTGTCCTCTTTTTCTTTTTGTTGAAATGAAGTTGAGGCAGGAGCAAGAAGGAATAAGGAAGCACAAAGACGAGTTTGATTGGGCTGATCCCTCAGAGAAAATCCTCCGCTTTGGCTGAAGCCACCTGGGTGCTCACTCAAACCCCTGCTGGCTGTGGATCCTTTCCTATTGACATAAGCTGGGCTTTGGCTCCCATCAGCCTCCAGCAAGGACATAAATCGTACTTTATAAACAAACGTAGAATATTTCTAATGGATGCCTTCAGTATCTCAAATACTCATAGACATGGTTTCTGTTTTTCACAAAGTGGTAAATTTTTATTGCATCGCTGATAGACACAAATAACAAGAGACATTAGAACAATAAAGAAGGAAGGATTATAAATAATAATAACATCATTACCTGGTCCAAGTCTCATAATCTTGGGAAGCAGGCCTTTGTACAAAGCTAAAATCCTACAACCAGAAGGGAAAGAGCAACACTGTTATTCTGAAAATAAACGGAGTTGTACCTCAGCATTATTAAGATGCTGGCCCAGAACTTACAGAAAAAAAAAAATACATAAAATTGCACACATCCCAAACCAGACAGTATCTGGGTTAGTATTCTCAGCAGCAAATTGAATGCAGGGAAAGAGTTAATCATTTCTTTATTACCCAAGCTACACTGGTCCCGTCCAATCAGAAACATGACTTTCATCAACGAGATGGTTTTTGCTTTCAAGGCAGGTCTTACTTTCAAGACAGCTGTGTATATGGACAAAATGATTTTTGTAATTGAATTTAAAAGACCACAAACTCAGTCTTTACATTAGGAAATATGTTGCAGTTTCGGTCAAAATTATAAAATATTACTTATTTACTTGAAATTAAAACATGGGTGAGGATGGGGGAAGAGACAGAAAGTAAGACTTAAAAAAAGAGCTCATCGGAAAAAGGCATATACTTTAACTTTTTACAGGCAAACTATTTTTACAGAACTCTCAGATTTAATTCTTCCAGGAATCTATAATTAGGTGGCATTTTGATGAGATTTACAGTCAGAAGACAATTATTCTCCTGTCCATATATTAACAGGACACGCAATATCCAATAGCACATTACGCAAACTGACAAGTAAAAAGTTCGTCTTAGCATTCAAAGGCAAACGTACAGCATATTTTATGATCGTGCCTCACAACATGATCTTGTTGGTGTAAGAACATTTTGACAACATCTTGTTACTGTGTTATCTTGCAAAGTTTGTCATCTGTATTCCACGGAGCTTCTTAGACACACACCCAACTTAGGAGGGCTTACTGGTTCCCGTCCAAATAGCAGAGCAATATGGTTTGAACAATACTTGAGACTGGCACATTTATTAAAATAAGAATGTGTTACCCTTCTTCCTGATAGACTGTTGCCATTGTTTTAAAACAGGTTCTGTACTTGATCTCTCCAGGAACTGGTTGAGGCCCTTGAATCCGACTTTTGGCAACATCAAAAGGGATGTTAATGACTGAGGCTATTGTTCCTGAGAGAAGACCAATCCCAAATTTTCTCAAAAACTCCAAGTTCGGATCCTAAAAGAAAAGAAGAATAAAATAACAGAAAGGGGAGCGGAAGCCCCTAAATTGGTTAAATGCTATAAAGCAATATGTATTTAAGCAGAGCATTGCACTCTCGGCACCCTCCTGTTATTCCAGCGGAACACATTAGGATTTCCTAGGCTGGAACTTGTTTTCTTGACAATCCCATTGGCTATGTTTTTACACATGGTCTAAATTGCTGAAGTACACATTTCCTCACACAGGATTTATAAACACAGTTCATAAAGAAAGACTGGTATGGCATATGGGGATGATTTGTATAATTGGGCTTCACAATGTACTTAGTATTACTGTATCAAAACAGGAGAAATCCAAGCACACTATTAGCTAATTGGCCAGAATATTTTACAAATGACAGCAACTTCCACCATGAAGCCTACTAAAATGCTCATTTGTGTGTGGACCCCCAAATGTTAAATTAAATCAAGGCTACTCTTGGTCTGCTGCTATTCCCCTCCAGGTTTTTTGCATTTATTTTCACGTGTAGCTGATCCACTGTACTGAGAAGTGCTAGCTTCCTGTTATTAACAAACCAACTTGGGGCGGCTGCAAAACAGCCTGTGACATTCTGTGCATTATAAACAGTAGTAAGTCACTGGACTAATTGGCTAACGAATTTACAACCCATTGTTTCTGAATCTTATTCTTCCTCCGTGGTAAAGGAAGAAAAGGAGAGAGAGAGAGAGAAAGTGAGAGAGTAAGCAAGAGAGAAATATTTCTCCTTTCCATATGAATTTAGGCCCTTCGCATTGGTCTGATTTGATTTTCCACCCCTCCCTGCTCTGCTTTCTGACATCAAAAGTATTTAATTAGGTCTTATGTGGGAGTCCGCTTTCCTTCAGCCTATTTCTGTGACCAGTGAGCTCACATTATGCTTTGTTACAATGAATTTGCTGGGACGCTCTCATATGTTTTCTGTCTTCAGTTCTGTGTTTTCAGCCCTCGGTTCTCTGAAGAGAGGTCATATCCCATATCATAAGCTGCTAACTCTGACTCCCCACCCCATCATTTCCCTGCCCTCTCTTTTGGTCAACATTTCAGAGGCTCATCCCAGAGGAACATCACAGGGTCGTGCCACACATGATACCATTTTATCCAGCAGGAAAACTCAGAGCGGGGAAGCATACCCTGCTTAAGCTAAAAGAAATTAAAGTCTGAGCACTGCATGCTTCCAGCTTCCATGAAAGCAGAAAAAATTCTGAAAGCTCTGAAATTTTCAACTAAACCAAGAGCCAGGAGTTACCATCACAGAAACTCCTATGTGGCTAAATATAAAAAGCGAGGGGTTCGGTAATAATTCTTGGATCTGGGCCATACAGGTGCCGGGGAGGTTTAAAGGGATTTAAAAACCAACAGGGTGTTTCAACAGGAAAAACAATGCAGTGATTGCAGTATGAGTGAGGTGTGTTTAAATAATTCCCTCTCCCCCCATTTTTTCTCTTTTACAAGGAGAGAAAAATGCCTTTACGTTACTCTTCTCCGTTACGGCACAGAAGCAGCATTGGAGCCTGGAGGATGGCGAATTCAGGACCAGCTCTGGTCGTCTGACCTCGGATGAGTCACACGGTGCCCAGTGTACAGAAAGGAAGTTTCTCACACCTACCTTACCTCTGTACTGTATTATTTTTCCGGGAAATAAAAGCAATAATAGAAGTAAAAGTGTTATAAGTATGAATAATATGAATAATATTATAATGTGTAATATGAATAATATTATAATGTAGCCTGTTTTCTAAAGATGCAAAGCATCCTGTAAAAAGATGCTCTCCCGGTGTTCATGTGACACAGCCAAGCTCTCTTTTTCAATTAAGGACAAGAGTGAAAATGATGGCTTGTATGCACATTGTCCTCTTGGGAAGTTCCATGAGGGGCCTCACTGATGTGTTTGCTGAATGTCAGAGTTGGGAACGGAGGGTAAACCAAGACATTCAATGATGGTCATCATACTTGAGAATGCATTAGAGACCAAAAGCTAAGGTCTCCATGTCGTCATAGTATTCACTAGCAGGAGTGAGTGTTGAACTGTGTTTTTATACATTTCCCAGCACAATAGTAAGATACCATAGTAGTTCTCAAATCTAGCTGTGCTTCAGAATCACCTGGCAATTTACAAAATACAGATGCCTGGGGCCCATCTTAGACCCTCCTTAGGGTTCCAGACCAGAATCTCTTGGAAAGTGCCTGAAAGTTGCTTTAAAAGCTCAGGGCTTCTGAAGCTACCAGCCCGAGGACCTGCATCTAGGAATAAGTGATTTTTATGTTCTACACAGGTAAAGCAAATGGGCAGTTGCTACCCTCGTGGGCACGCTAGGGAGGAAGAAAGTTTGCTTGGGATGGCCAGGAGGGTATCCCTTACCACCTGGCTTCTGGGTGGTCATTCTCCTCCCAGGACCCCACAGTCTGCTTTAATCCAGCATCCCAGGCTGGGCCTGGGTGTGCCAGGAAGACAGCCCTCTCAGCTTGCCTCCGCTTTCTTGCTGCATGTTGCCAACCATCCTCACATGAACGCAGGCTCTCCTCTCAAATGCCTCCCCCACCTGGACACTCCCACCTCACTGGGTTCCGTTCAAGTTCCCATTACCATTACCAGGCATGGTATCCTTCATGACTTCTGTGGTCTACTCTTCACAGTGGCACAGACGGCACCACGGTGGCAACTCTTTTTATAAAAACAGATCTGCTTCTGGTATCTCCTTACTCAAAGACCCTCAATACCTCCCAGATGCACAGAGAGTAAAGACAAAGCAACTCACTTGGCCTCTGGTTTCTTTCCCACAATATGCTTCCAACATATCTTTCTAGCTGTCGCTACACCCCTACCCCCAATCCATGCTATAGTCACACTGGTTTAATTCCTAAGTATTTAAATACACCAAGCGCTTTCCCAACTCCATGCCTGTCTTCACACTACTCTTGCAACCTACAATGTCTTTCTCCATCACATTCACCTAGAGCAATCTCACTCCCCTTTAAGGCTCAGCTTAAATCCCACTCACCCAGGAAACTTTTATGGATCCTCTTGTCAAAATTGATTTCTCCTCTCCTCTACTCCTAAGACACTGTGTGAACCACAGTCATCACTCTTACTGTGACTCACTTAATGTTTGGTTTATTTTCACATGTATTAATATCTATCTTCCCTGTGGGACTATGAGCCCACTCAGCATAAGAGCACGTGTTACTCCTCTTTGTTTTGTAGTATACAGTAGATGCTGTGATTTTTTGCTGATTGGCCTATCAATGTGTGTGCTTATTTATTTTTGTAGAAACAATGAGAATCAAATTTAATCCTTAAGCACTCTTTCTCAAGACTCAGTGTCTTCTAGCCTGGAAATGAACCCTTATTACAATTTCACATTTCTTTCTATCAGGAGGCATTACCGTGGGGGCACGACAAGGCACTGGGCATTTGGAAAGTAGAGTATTTCAGGGTGGATGAATTGAGACTCTCAGGTCACAGAAGCACGCCTAGGCTTGCCAGACCCCATTGCTCAGTGGCTTGCAGAGAACAGCACGATAGGGCAGCCTATGACAAGATTTTAGCAAAAAAAAAAAAAAAAAAAAAATGCAATTGACATAGAGTAAAGTCCTGAAATATTACTCTTTGGGCTCTTTGTTCCTATGCTTACTGATCTTTTCCTTAGTAGGCAGAGCCATCCACTTGCCTCAAAAAGAATGAGGATTGTTATAGCAGGATTATAAAGAGAGAGAAAAATGTAATATGTAGTGTTTTTGGTTTCAAATTAGGATCTTGATAATCAAAATGGAAGTCCTGGAGGAGAGGCATAATCTTGGAAAAGGTTAGGGGCAGGAGTCAAAATGTGTGGAGTCCACATGGAGAGAAGATACCGGAAGCCCCACTGGTGGCTGTGGCCAGAGAGCCACTGCACAGAAGCCATTGAACACACTGGACCCCTCCTTGGCATTCTGGTGAGTGCCGTGTGCCCAGGGAGAACACCTCCATTGGAAGCTGCTCTCATGGCAGCAGGAGGAGAGGATCTTCAGAAGTGCTGTCAAACTACCCTGCTGCACAACCCATCTGCAGCCCAGGCCCCTAGAAAGCCTGGGGTCAGCGATGATGGTGTGGAAGAGAAAGCTCCAACCCTGGTCCTTGGGTGGGGTCAGGTCAATATTTGTTACTTATTTAGAAACTTTCCTTTGAGGCTCCTCAAATGGTAGATGTCTCTGTGAGAAGGTCAGTGATTCCACCTTCATTCTGAAGGTTAAAGCCCCGAGGCAGAGCGGGTTCGCACAGCATTTTGGAGTTACTTAGCAGGCAAGTGGCCACATCAGGGGGAAAGTCTTCAGGCAATGATTCTTTACTGTTCTAACCATGAAATAAGGGGTCCTTAAACTTGGGAACATGGGGCAGGAGGGAAAATAAGCAATATAGGAACTCGTTCCACTGAACCCAGGTGAGCTTTTGATGGGAACATGGGGGCAGGGAGGTGGAGAGGACCAGTGGCCATGCTGAGGCCGAGGTGCTCGTAGCTTGAAACTTGGTTTCAAGTTGGGTAGGGCTGGCCTGGCTCAGGAGCAGAGGTGAGGTGGGGCTGCAGCCTTCCCCCAGAGCCCTGTTAGTTGCCTTTGGAAGCCCCTGAGCAGCATCCAGGCAGTATCCAGGACAGCGACTCTGCTGCCTTCAGCTCCATCGCCCCACCCCCACAGCCCAGGGCCCAACACCCCCAACCTCCCTGTGGCCTCCTCTCTTCCCACAGACACCTCACTCCAGGTTAGCAACATCCCTTTCCCAGCTCACAGAAGAGGTAATGATTTTAATAACATCTAACATTTAAGTATATATTTTGTGCCAGATACTGCTGAGTGCAAATTTCTATGCATTAAATCAGTTAATCTTCATAACCTTTGAGGTAAAAACTATTATTATTATTATTCCTATTTTACAAATAAGTTAACTGAAAGGTTAAGTATAAGAAGGGGATTTTTGTTGCATCCAAGTGAACTCAAGACTTTGCCTCAAGGCACAGTTTTGCTTTTGATACTCCTAAGAGTCAGCAGGTGGGCCCGTGGGGGAGGTAACCAAGAATCTCCTGGAATTATAAGCAATGCTCCTGTGTATGTGTAGATGAGCTTTTCTGGGGAGAGTGTCTATAGATTTTATCAGGCTTGCAAAAGTTTAAAAACAATTTCATGAGACCATTTTCCCTACCAATAAGTTTATAAAGTCAGGAAAGGGCAGTGCAGGTTTGGAAACACTGAGCTGAAAACAGGAAGCCCTAATTTTCACAGGGGTTGTCAGGCAATTCACCTAAGTGAAAAGATTTCCACACGCTATCCTGCTCTGGAGTCCGGTTACTCACACCGTATCCATGAACTCAGTGGTTCTCAAAGTGCGGTCTCTGGTCCACCATCATCAGCGCCACGTGGGAACTTATTAGAAATCAAAATTGAGGTTCCACTCCAGACCTACTGAATCTGGGGATGGAACCCAGCAGTAGCAATCTATTTAAACAAGTGCTCCAAATTGATCTGACAAGTGCTAAAGTCAGAACTACTGCTTACCTGAAGTTTATGGTTCACCCTCTTAGGCTCCTTGGACTCGCTTAGATGCATCTCAGTCTGGGCCCTAAGAGGCTCTGGATGTGCTGGGAAGCATTTTAAAGCTTTCTTTGGGAGAAAGGGGGGTGTTTCTTTAAGGCTGAAGAACTGAAGGCAATCCTATTAACTCTGTTCTACCTCTCCTCCCCTCAGTTCAGTCCAAAGCGAGAGGGCACATAGGTAGCCTGGTCTGAGTGATATCTAATAACACATAGCTCGAACAGGTTAATCTGTACTGGCTATCAGTGAATCACCCCAGCATTTATGCCAATCACCGTAACAATAAATAAGAATAAAATTTATAGCAAAATAAATAGCAACAATAAAATACTATACATGCTATGATCTTTGCATTATTTTTCATAACTATCATGAGAAATAATGCTATTATTAATAAGTGACTTATTGCCAGGCACAATGTTATGAGCAAAAAATATATACAAAACATATATATTATATAACAAACCCTATCAGTTAGGTGTATGACACCGTTTTACAGATAAGGACATGAAACTTAAAGAGTTATCAGTTGTCCAAGATCACACTGCTTGTAAGAGATGGAGCCTGGATTTGACCCCAGGTTCTTTTGACTCCCAACCCTATGCTCTTAACCATTTTGTCATACAGCTTCTCATCCATCATTCATTTGTTGTGTATCCAACCAACCAATAGTCACTGGGTATCTATCTATGTCTGGTCCTGCCTGGGTGCTAGAATTGGGTATGAAGGTAAATTGTCCAGAGAGGGGGTTGGCAGTGGGCATCTAATCAACCATTCCAGCACAATGTGATCAGAACTGAAGCGGAGTGTAGACAAAGTGCAGGGCAAACACACAATAGGGAGAGGGAAGTTACTCCTGGGATTTTACTCTTTTAAGTCCTGTGAGACAGGATCTAGCATCTGCCTCTTGAAAACTTAGTCACTCGTTGGCTGTTTAGGAAGTCAACAGAAGACATATCCTTATTGTAAGTGTCATTTTGCCTTTTCCCATTAGTTTATTTTAAAAGCTGCAGGAAGAAGATGATGACAATGAGAAGCACTCACTATGTGTCAGGCACTTGGTTAAGCGCTTTGTGTATTTAAGCCTCACAACACCCCTGAGCAGATGAGGTACCTGAGGCTTACAGAAAATTTGCACCTTTCAAAAGCGAGCTAAGGTTCTAGTATTTAGAAGTGAATAAGCCAAATATTGAGAAGCCCTGAGAGTGTCACATATCAACCAGTTTTCGAGACACATACACTTGCCTCTCAGGACTGTACTTATTCAACATCCAAGGGAGTTTGATCCAGTACAAGGGAAAACTTATGCAGTAGAAAATAAAATCTCAGAATCACAAGACTAAGAGTGAACTCAGAATGTCACCTAGCCTAAGTCTAATATTTGGGATGGATCATACCTCAATGATGTAAATGGATATTAATATTGATGAAAAATCTATTCTGTTGTTAAAAATTTCCAACTTACTTTCATAATTTGCTCCAACTGTCACCAATAAGGAAATTTCCCTTGTACCTAATTGATGTTCCTCACCCATCAGCCTAAACTATTTTACTCTAATCCATTGCTCAATTGCAAGGACAAACAAACAACCGTCACCATTATCAATGTAATTCATCAAGGCATAATTCAACTGTTAGTAAAATAGCCTTTTATTCATGATGCTTATAAAACATAGTTTCTTTTAAATATTTATTTCTAAGTAGTACTTTTATTTCCCCATCTATGGATCTTTTTCTCTAAATATTTTCTGATTTTTCTCATAAAACATGTGACGTAATTGGAGCTGAGTAGCCTGAAATATTAATGAATATTGCATGTATTGACCTTATTCTGTGTTAGCAATATGAAATACAATATTCATAGATTTTTAAAAAGTTGTTTAATTCTCTTGCAAACATTTTAAGGCTGAAGTTAATATTTCATTTCACAAATGAGAAAGCTGAAACAGAGAGAAGGTATAACTTGCAAAGACACATGGCTAGCTAGTAAGTACTAGAATTGGGAATTAACACCAGGTTTTCCTACTAGAATTCTCTGGCTGTTTCCATCACATTTTGATCTTTGCATGAGTTCAGAGCTGAAGAGATGTGTTTACCAGTCCATCTTCAGGGAGATCGGAACATATTATTTATAGACTCTTCGTGACTTAACAAGAGACACTAATAAGTGATCCCAAGATGTTGGTGCCTGTGACATCTCACAACCTCTAACAATTCAACAAAAGGCACTAAGTCATCAGAAATATGATCATATGACTCAAAACAATTAATCAACACAATACATATTTGTAACTAATTTAACCATCTAATCCAAACCATATAGGCAACAGCTAAAGACAGCATTAGTAATTTAAGGAAATGGCACTTGAAGAGTTAACATGCACAAAGGCAAAATATCTTGACCAA
>RJWJ010011488.1:0-44253 GCA_004363605.1 Indri indri | reverse complement strand
TTTTTTACTTGGTCTAGTATTTAATGAGTTGTTATAAATGCTCATGTGTGCTTGATAATAATGGTTTTTTCTAATTCTTTTTAAAAATAAATTTTATTGTGTATATTTAAGGTGTACAACATGATGGTATCAGATACATATAGATAGTAAAATGGTTACTATAGTAAAGCAGTAACATATCCATTATCTCACATAGTTACTCATTTTGTTTTGTTTTTATGGCAAGAACAGCTAAAATCTACTCATTTAGCATGAGTCCCATATATAGTACCATTTTATTACCTATAGTTCTCATGTTGTAGATGTGTAGATTGCTGGACTTGTTTATCCTACATATCTGCTATTTTTGTAGGTCAGAGGATAGTGTCTAAGTCTTGAGTGCAGAGTTCAAAATATGTCATTTAGATCAAGCTTATTATGTTCAAGTATTTTATATATTTTTGAGTTTTTATTTCTTTGACTTATCAGTAATGGAGAAATGTTTAAATCTCTGTGATGATAAATTTTTCAATTTATTCCTATAATTCTGTCCATTTTACTTTGTATACATTTTAGGCTATTTTATTAGGTGCATAAAATTTAGAACATTGTTATCTCCCTTGTGAATTGAATTCTATCATTATGTATCAATATTCTTATTATTTAAAACATTTTGTTTTAAAATCTTTTTTGTCTGATGTTAATATAGCCATACATTTGTCTGATAGGTACTTTTCTTTTTCTCACTTTCAAACTCTCTATGTGCTTATACATTAAAGTATAGCTTGCAAAGTGCACTCACACTCACACATATACACACACACATAAATACCATCAGACAACCTCTGTTCTTTAACTGGCAAGTTAGTCCATTAATATTTATTATGATTATTCATATGTCTGGAATTTTAAAACTGCCTCACTCATATTTGTTGCACTTTTCCTATTTTTCTGTCTTTTAAAAAATGATTGAAGTATGTATACTTTGTACATTCAACTTTTTTCTCTCTTCTGGTTTGAAATTTTTAGTCTATTATTTTGTTAATTATCTTTGAAATTTTAATGTCATGTTTAATTTCAAGTTTAAATCCTCAGAATGAAAAATTTTCCAAGGACAAGCAATCTTAATGACAGTGTTTGATTATGGATTCTCCAAGGAAAAATAGCAGCAATAGAAAGGATATCTTCATTATTTTCTTTCCATTCACAGGACCAGAGTACCCCCTCTTCACTGAAGAACCAGAAGAACTTGGTAGAGAAGACAAGACATTGGTACTTAAAGGTTGTGAAATATATAGGCATAGAGTGTACTGGAGAACTAGGAGGTGCTTACTTCTGTAGAGAGGTGAAGCATTCTGGGGAAAGGTGGAGAAGCTGGGGACACCAGGTAGGAAAGGCATTAGAGGGAGGGCTATGGAGTTTGAAGACAGAAGGAAAGAGTTGGGGAACAAAGGATCATCTGTGTGGTACAGTTCGTAAAGTGCTAGCAAGTGAGGGCTTTCTCCTTATACACAAGTGAATGCAGGAATAAGAGCAGGGTTACAAAGCATGGTCCTCTATCCCACCAGCCCAACTTGACTCTGTTTGTCTGTAAAGCTGCCTAAACTCTACAGAAAAGGACTCCGTGAACCTCCATCAGGATAACAGGTAACCAGGGTGTCAGGAGGACGTAGGGAGAAGCTTCTCCTTTCATGGTCATCTGTGGTCACGATGAGAACTCTTGCTGTGAGTTGCAGAGAAGTGAAGAGCAAATATCTGCTAACCGTGATCCAAATAGAGAACAATTTTATGGGTTTCTGTTCCCCAGGGGAGCTTTGTAGGACTATAAAGAAAGAAACCTAACATATGATTTATAAAAGTACAGTAGTGTACAATATCACATGGTGAAGTGAGGAAATACAGAGTGTGGTGGGAGTGGACAGAGACTCAGGGAAGGACTTATTTCAGCTGAGTCTTACGGTATAAAGAAGAGTTATTGGGTGAAGGTGGTGGTGCTGCCATAGGTGAAGAGAAAGTTCTAGGCACAGAGAAGAATACATTATAAAGTCTTAAAGGTGAGACAGAATGTGTCTGTTTGAAGGACTGAAAGAAGTTTAATGTGGACCACAGTGAGCAAGGAAGGGAGAGGCATGAGATGAGGCTGAAAAGGTAGACAGAAGCCAAATGCCCTCGTAAACCATGTCATAGATTTGAATTTAATCCTCTAGGCAATGAAAAGCTGCTACAGTTTCTTATTTGTTTTAATAGGTAAGTGGCCTAAACTAGCCTGCATCTTTGAAAACGCATCCTGGCAGCTGCATGAATTGGAAGGGGCAGGAAGAGTGACTGTGATATCCACTGTGATAATCCAAGAGAATGGTGATGATGCTTTGGACAAAGGTGGAGATGAAGAGAGAAATGAACAGATTTGAGACATATTTAGAAGGTAGATTAACTAAGTTTGGTGACGACTAGATAAGGGAAGAGGGAAAGAAGAAAGCTTGATTAGCTGTGGTGCCATTTATCAAACAGGAGAGGAACAAGTGTGAGGCATGGGGTAAAGGAGAAAGACAATAGGTCTAGTTTGATACAAGATGAACTGAAGAGAGAGCCAAGTAGAACTGTCCAGGCATGCTCCCCACCTGCTTTCCCTGCTGCCTCTGTCTGGAACACTTTTCCCGCAGATACATACATGCATGGCTCACTTTCTCACCTTTGTGAGGCATCATCAGTTCATACATCTCTTTCTTAGAGAGGCCTTTGACCACTTTATTTGGAAAAGTTGTGGTTCCCTCCCCCCAACTCAGCATTTTATATCTTCTCTCTATGCTTTATTTTATTTCATAAAACTTATTGTATTGACTTTTCTCATGTTCTCTCTATATGGAATGTATCTTCATCCCTTCAAAACAGCTGTAAGGCTCAGTTCAAATCATAGCTCTTCTGGGAAGCCTTTCTTGAGGTCCCCAAGCTGGATCAGGAGCACTCTGCAGGGTCTCGTTCCTCATGTTGAACATTTCCATCATGTTACACTGTAATGTCTGCTGACTCAGGACTCTTCTCTACTGGCCTGTGAGCTCCAGGACGGCAGAGGCTATGTCTTTATATTTAGACCCTTGACACCTAGCACAGTACCTGGCACAGGGTAGGTGCTCAGTAAATATTCATACAATGAAAAAATAATTCTCAAGAACTACCATGGGGCACATTGAAGGATGGCTTTTCTCTCATCTGCCATTGAGTGGATGTATAACTGTTGGACTTTTGATATATTTTCCTTCCCAGATGTATTTTCCCTTCTAATAATAGTACCTTTATTACTTTGGAGAATTAGTTTTCTCCATCACACACAGTATTAGTTAGATTCTAGTTAATATACCTTGGCTTCCCATTCCAAGAGATCAAGGAGCACATAACACAATTTAAGACAAGCAGTGTCTCTGACCTTAAAATTTGCATCTTGAATAGAGGGTGAAAAATGGTTAGGACTGAATAATAATCTTTATGTCTTCCTGACTATACCATTCTGCAGGTTCTACTCCCCAGATCACTGGGAATTCCTTGCTCTTGTAATTTCTAAAACCCAGTTGTTCAGATTTTCCTTTGATTTGATGAGTACTCCTCTTTCTTCTAATTAATTCCTTTTTGGGCTTAAGTTGGCCATGGTTGACCTCTGTTGCATGCATTAAAAAAACTTGATATACACTTGATATAAGCTGGGGTTAGTACTGCCAGTTGGTAAGATGATTAAAAAGTCTATTAATGTGGAAGATACTAAAAAATGACACACATATCTATTTTAGATTTATCTTTTATTTTTAAAATACTTTTGATATACACATATGTTAAACATTTTATTTGATCACCATACGCATAAATATTCATTTACAAATCTTTTGGTGGAGGGCCAAGGACATTTATTTAAGTCAGTTTTGTTTCCTGTTGGAATACCCATACTCAAAATGCATGTCTTGTGATTTCCATTTCCAATTTCTTTAAATTGGAGAACTTAAAGACATTTGTGAAACAATTTGAGGGCAGAATTCTAGATGTTTACAAAATTTCTCTGATCAGTTATAATTATCATTGGGTTTAATTGAACAGACATTTAAAAAATATATTTATTATCTCTCTAAATTTTCTATTTAATTTTCTATAAATGAAATTCTCTTTTTTCTTATTCATATTTCATAAATTTACCAAATGTTTGATTAAATTGTACAATTATTACCAAAAACTGGAAAACAAGGATCTGGGAACAAATATATTATGCTATTGGTAAGCATACAACTCAAGTGGAGGGAGAAAATGCAAGGGGGTTCTGAGAGACAACCTGCCAGCTGGGAAAATTTAGCTTGCTTTTGGTATCTACCAGGGGATAAAGGACTTTAATCAATCCTAGTTAAATGGATGCCACTGAAAAGCAGTTTTATTGAACTCATATTTAACTTTAGAGCTTCTCAAGAAAAATATCATTTTTGGGGTTCTTACTGCATAATAACTCTTCTTGATTTTCCCAATTAGAAGAAAACAGATTAGTTTGGAATGTGATAAGAATATTTCTTTTGGAAGCAGTCTCAGTCTGTTTTGTGCCATTACAACAGAAAACCTGAGACTAGGTAATTTATAATAAACAGAAATTTATTTTCTCTCAGTTCTGAAAGCTGGGAAGTCCAGGATCAAGGTATCAGCATCTTGAGAGGGCCTTCTTATTGTGTCATCACATGGTAGAAGGTGGAAGGAAGGGCAAAGAAGTGAAAGGGGCCAGATTTGCCCTTTAATAATGACGTTAATCCCACCCATGAGGGCAGAGCCCTCATGGACTAATCACCTCTCAAAAGTCATGCCTCTTAATACTGTTACAATGGCAATTAAGTTTCAACATGAATTTTGGAGGGACAAACATTCAAACTATAATGCTGAACTAGTGGTTAAAGGAATATAATTTCTGGTTTGATGAACATGTAGTTAGCACTTCTCATGTTATTGGTTCTGTTGCTGAATGCAGGGGGTGCATGGAATAATCAGAAGTGGCTTGGATCTACACAAAGCACAATATAGAAAGAGAAGTAGTTACTCCAGCACCCAAATGTAATGGGAACTTAGAAGACCAGACATAGCCTGCGGCCTTGAGCTGCCCACAGGTTAGTTGTTTAGAGATAGGACAAAGACATATGAAACTAGCTAGGTCATAATTCAAGGCAGTTGGAGATTCAGTGCCAGAGTGATGGCAGTCACTGCCAGTGCTCTAGAAAGGAGGTATATGGGATACTTACTGCAGAAGGTCTTAGGGTGCTGACCCCAAAGGACACACATTTATTCATTCATTACTTATCTAAATTTTACTGTGCACTACTCTGTGCCTGGCAATGTTCCAGACATTAGGGTTATAAGGGTAAACAAGATAGATAAGGTTCCTGCCTTTAGAGAACTTAGCTGGGAGAGTGAGAATATGTGGGGCAAGGCGGACAGAACATACGGTAAATGCATAGACACGTAAGTGAATAGATGCATGTGCTACTAATAAAAAACAAGGTGATGAATGGGAAGAAAGTTGGGGAAGGCTGCTCTATGGAGATGAAATTTGACCTGAATGGAGAGAAGGAGCCAGCCTTGTGAAGATTTGGGGGGAAGATGTTTCAGGTGGAGGACTCAGCTATTGCAAACGTTCTCAAACAGAACTAATCTTGGCATGTTTTGGGTAGAAAGGATGGGGTGACTTTCAGGAAATGGTTGGTTTCCATTTCTATAGAACCAACAGAGAGAATTAGCAGCTTCCCCTGCTGTGTGTAACTGGAGGACAACTATGGCTGTTTCCAAGCTCCTTTGGGGAGTCCCAGATTCCTGGGCAGCCACATTTTTCTGTGAAGCTGAACTTACGACATTGGGATTCAATTTCACAAGCCTCTGTGAGGCTGCATCAGGTAGGCCCACTCTCCTGCAGCCCTCGTTCCTCAGGCTGCACTTTGATCCATGCCAATCTTCAGAATAACATAGAGGAAACTGCAAACTCAAATAGGAAACTTCAACTCTATCATTTTATTTTTCCATTTTATAGCTTTCCTTTCTGTCCAGGCTCTGTTCTGACAAGCAAGACTTTTCGGCAATTCAGCTGAAAAGTAAACTTAAGCAAATGAATATGATTATAGGGATCCAGCTTACCAGGATTACTCTATTAGAGAACTTGTTTAGACAAAACCAATTTTCTCATTCCCAACCGACAAAACTGTAGGAAAATCACTCATGTTTGAAAACATAGTAAAGTGCTATATTGTACCACTGGCTTCAGCAAAGGGAAAATAAACAAACCATAAGCAATGATGTGTTGCTTGAAAATGATAGGTCAGAGGTTTATTTAAAAAGGAGAAAATTCAAAAAATCTGACTGGCAGCTTGATTTCAAAAGCTGATAATAAATGTGAAATAAAAACATTATGAACATTGTGCCATGACTCTTGACTTTGTGATTGGGTTAATATATCAAGAAACAATAGCTTGGGGGAAAAAAAATAAACCAATAGCAGATTGTTTTCTCAATGGAAGTAATGAGAACAATTTACATGTTTAATCCACATGTTAATCTCTAACTGGAGAATTGATATAGACATTAATGTTCTTGATAGCTTGGTTTAAAAGCAAAGCAAATAAAAAAGTTAGCTATCAAAATTTCCTTGGTAAATATGGAACTAATGAACAGTGGACAGAGTTGATGATTTGGAATGATTTGGTAAAAACTATATTCAGGGTGACCATATGTTCCAGAGTGCTCAAGATAGTCCCATTTCACACCTGCTGTCCCAACATAATTAACAACAGCTCCCTTTCATTTTCAAAATTGTTCCCCAGCTATAGTGGGTCCTGAAAATGACATTTCTGTCTAGCAACTGTACCTTGTACTCTTAATTTCAGTATCTGATTCATCCATTCATTCATAAATATTTCTGAAAAGTGCAATGACAGAAAATTTTCTAGTCACTAAATTACAAAAAAGAATAAGAAATAATTATACCCCTCTAGGGGCTCAGAGTATATAAGAATAAGTGCATGATGGACATAAATTATCTTCCTCAATTCAATGTAATGAGTGTTAATGAGAATATACCGTGTGCTAAGTACTGATTAGGTATCAAGGTCATAGAGAGGTGAGGAACATAAGGTCTATATCTTTAAGAACGAGTCATTTCATATTGGTTGATCTGCTTGTTTCCACCTATTAATCTGATGATAAAAGCCTGCAGTGGCTTCCCATTTCACTTGGAATAATCTGAGCTCCTTAACATGATCTCAACGCTCTGCTCTGGCCCCTGCCTACATCTGGGACCTTTTTTTTTTTTTTTTTTTTAATTTCAGCACATTATGGGGATACAGATGATTAGGTTACGTATCATGCCCTTGCCCTCCCTCTCCCCCAAGTCCGAGCTTCAAGTGTGTCCATTCCCCAGGAGGTGCGCATCGCAGTCATTGTTTGTGCATATGCCTGTCCCCTCCTCCCCCCTCCCCCATCCCTCTGCTCAACATCTAATACATGTTATTCTTATATGTGCACTTAAATGTTGATCAGCTAATACCAATTTGACGGTGAGTACATGTGGTGCTTGTTTTTCCATTCTTGCGATACCTCGCTTAGTAGAATGTGTTCCAGTGCTTTCAAGGAGTATACAAGAGGTGCTATATCGCCATTGTTTCTTAAAGCTGAGTAGTACTCCATGGTATACATATACCACATTTTATTAATCCATTCATGTATTGATGGACATTTCAGTTGTTTCCACATCTTTGCAATTGTGAGTTGTGCTGCTGTGAACATTCGAGTGCAGGTGTCTTTTTTGTTCTTTTGTGTAGATGCCCAGTAATGGGATTGCTGGATCAAATGGTAGTTCTACTTGTATCTCTTTAAGGTATCTCCACATTGCTTTCTACAGAGTTGCACTAATTTGCAGTCCCACCAGCAGTGTATGAGTGTTCCTACCTCTCCGCATCCACACCAACATTTGTTGTTTTGGGTCTTTTTGATAAAGGCCAGCCTCACTGGAGATAGGTGATATCTCATTGTGGTTTTGATTTGCATTTGCCTGATGATTAGAGATGTTGAGCATTTTTTCATATGTTTTTTGGCCATTATTCTGTCTTCTTTTGAAAAGTTTCTATTCATGTCCTTTGCCCACTTTTTGATAGGGTTGTTTGATTTTTTCTTGCTGATTTTTCTGAGTTCTAAATAGATTCTGGTTATCAGCCCTCTGTCGGTTTTGTGGCACGTGAAAATTTTCTCCCATTCTGTGGGTTGCTTGTTTGCTCTTGTGACAGTTTCTTTGGCTGTGCAGAAGCTTTTTTATTTGATCAGGTCCCATTTATTTATTTTGGTTGTTGCTGTAACTGCCTTTGGGGTCTTCTTCATAAATTCTTTGCCTAGGCCAATGTCGAGAAGAGTATTTCCAACTTCTTCCTCTAGAATTCTAATAGTTTCACTCCTTAGGTTTAGATATGTGACCCAGCGTGAGTTGATTTTTGTGAGAGGTGAGAGGTGTGGATCCAGATTCAGTCTTCTACATGTGTCTATCCAGTTTTCCCAGCACCGTTTATTGAATAAAGATTCTTTTCCCCAGTGTATGTTTTTGTCTGCTTTGTCAAAGATTAGGTGGCTATATGAGGATGGTTTTATATCTGTGTTCTCAGTTCTGTTCCACTGGCAATGGCTCTGTTTTTGTGCCAGTACCAAGCTGATTTTAATATTACAACTTTGTAATAGAGTTTGAAGTCTGGTAGATTGATGCCCCCCATTTTGTTTTTATTGCCCAGAATTGTTTTTGCTATGCGGGGTCTTCTCTGGTTCCATATGAAAAGTAAAATTAATTTTTCTACATCTGTGAAGAATGATGTTGGTATTTTAATAGGGATTGCATTAAATCTGTAGATCACTTTGGGTAGTATAGACATTTTAACAGTGTTGATTCTGCCGACCCATGAACATGGTATGGTTTTCCACCTGTTTACGTCTTCTGCTATTTCCTTCTCCCTGTAGAGGTCTTTTACCTCCTTAGTTAAATATATTCCTAGGTACTTTATTTTCTTTGTTGCTGTTGTGAAGGGGATTGAATCTTTGATTTGGTTCTCAGTGTGACTGCTGTTGGAGTATATGAAATCCTCCGATTTGTGTGTATTGATTTTGTATCCTGAAACTTTACTGAATTCATTTATCAGTTCCAGTAGCCTCTTGGTTGAATCCTTGGGGTTTTCTAGATGTAGTATCTTATCATCAGCAAATAGTGAGAGTTTGATCTCTTCTGTTCCCCTTCATATGCCTTTAATTTCACTCTCTTGCCTGATTGCTGTGGCCAGGACTTCCAGCACTATGTTGAAGAGAAGTGGAGATAGTGAGCAACCTTGTCTGGTTCCAGTTCTAAGTGGGAATGCTTTCAATTTTTCCCCATTCAGTATGATGTTGGCTGTGGGTTTGTCATAAATGGCTTGTATCATTTTTAGGTAAGCTCCATCCATGCCTATTTTGTTAAGTGTTCTTATCATAAACGGGTGTTGAATTTTGTCAAATGCCTTTTCTGCATTGATTGAGAGTATCGTGGTTTTTGCTTTTGCTTCTGTTTATGTGGTGAATTACATTTATAGATTTGCATATGTTGAACCATCCCTGCATCTCTGGAATGAAGCCCACTTGGTCATGATGGATTATTTTCTTAATAAGCACCTAGATTCGGTTAGCTAGAATTTTGTTGAGAATTTTTGCATCTATATTCATAAGGGATATTGGTCTGTAGTTTTCTTTTTTTGATGCATCCTTTCCTGGTTTTGGTATCAGAGTTATGTTGGCTTCATAAAATGTGTTGGGGAGGAGTCTATCCTTCTCAATGTTGTGGAATAATTTCTGCAGGATGGGCACCAGTTCTTCTTTGTAGGTGTGGTAAAATTCGGATGTGAAACCATCTGGTCCAGGACTTTTCTTTTTTGGAATGTTTGTTATTGCTGTTTCAATTTCAATCCTTGATATTGGTCTGTTCAGGAATTCTATTTCTTCCTGGTTGAGCCTAGGGAGGCTGTGTGTTTCTAAAAATTTATCCATTTCCTCCACATTTTCCAGTTTGTGTGCATAAAGGTTTTTGTAATATTCATAAATTATATCTTGAAACTCCTCGGCATCGGTTGTAACTTCTCCTTTTTTGTTCCTGAGGGAGCTTATTAGAGTTTTTTCTTTTCTGTTTTTTTGTGAGTTTAGCCAGGGGCATGTCAATTTTGTTTACTTTTTCAAAGAACCAGCTTTTTGTTTTATTAATCTTCTGTATAGTTTCCCTGTTGTCAATTTTATTAAGCTTTGATTTGATCTTAATAATTTTCCTTCTTCTGCTGGGTTTGGGGTTGGTCTGTTCTTCTTTTTCCAGTTCTTTGAGTCGATTCTTTAGGTTGTCTGTTTGTGATCTTTTTGACTTTTGGATATAAGCATTTATGGAGATAAACTTTCCTCTCAGGACTGCTTTGGCTGTGTCCCACAGATTTTGGTAACTTGTGTCACCTTTGTCATTTAGTTCAAAGAATCTTTTGATTTCCATTTTTATTTCATCATTTATGAAGGAATCGTTCAGCAGGGAGTTGTTTAATCTCCATGACTTTGTGTAGAGATGAGTGTTTCTGCTGGGGTTGATTTCTATTTTTATTGCACTGTGATCTGAGAAGATGCATGGTATAACTTCTATTTTTTAAAATTTTTTGAGGCATTCTTTGTGTCCTAGAATATGGTCAATCTTAGAGAATGTCCCATGAGCTGCTGAGAAGAACGTATATTCTGTGGTTTTTGGGTAGAATGTCCTGTAAATGTTGGTCAGGCACATTTGTTCTAGAGTTCTGTTTAAGCCCATAATTTCTTTGTTAATTTTCCGTTTGGAGGATCTGTCCTGTGCTGTCAGTGGGGTGTTGAAATCTATGACTAGAATAGTGCTGCTGTTCATCAAATTATTTAGGTTAAGTAAAGTTTGCTTTATGAATCTGGGTGCACCTAGGTTGGGTGCATACATATTTAGAATTTTTATGTCTGTACCCTTCACCATTATATAGTGGCCCTCTTTGTCTTTCATTACTTTTGTTGATTTAAAAACTAAGTTATCTGAGATCAAAACTGCTACACCAGCCTTCTTTTGGCTTCCATTTGCTTGAAATATTGATTTCCACCCCTTTACCTTGAGTCTAAACGCATCCTTGCAGGTTAGATGCGTTTCCTGAAGACAGCAGATGCCTGGCTTGTATTTTTTTATCCATTCGGCCAGCCCATGTCTCTTGAGAGGTGAGTTCAAGCCATTTGCATTTATTGAAAGAAGTGATAAGTGGGGTAAATTGTTCATCAAACTGTTAAGTTGCTTTTTGTTGCTTAGTTTTCTCTCTTGAGCCATTGTGGATTCTAGCCTTTGATCTTTAGCTTTTGAGTGGTTTTACATTCGTGAGTGTTTATTGTGCTGGTCCTTGTGTAATTCAGCTTTGAGTACTTCTTGGAGAGCCGGTCTTGTCTTGGTGAATTCCCACAGACTTTGTTTATCTGAGAATGTCTTTATTTCTCCTTCATATATAAAACTTAGCTTTGCAGGGTACAGAACTCTAGGCTGGGCATTATTCTGTTTCAGGAGAGTGAGAATGGGACCCCAGGCTTTTCTTGCTTGTAGGGTTTCAGTTGAGAAGTCTGAAGTTATTCTGATAGGCTTTCCTTTGTATGTTACTTGTTTCTTCCACCTGACAGCTCATAGTAGGGCCTCCTTAGTTGATATTTTAGTCAATCTGATGACTGCATGACGTCGTGTCTTTCTATTTGCATTGAATCTCCCTGGGGTCCGCTGCGCTTCTTGTATCTGTATATCTAGATTTTTAGCAAGGCCTGGGAAATTCTCCTCTATTAAATCTTCAAATAGGTTATCCAGCCCTTGCGTGGTTTCTTCTTCATTTTCTGGAACACCGATCACACGCAGGTTTGGTTTTTTCACATAATCCCACATTTCTTGTAAGCTTGTTTCTTTTTTCTTTATTTGCTGCTCAATCTCTGTGACTGACTTATTCATTTGGAAGGAACTGTCTTCGATCTCTGAGATTCTTTCTTCTGTTTGATCTACCCTGTTCTTGAGGCTTTCCACAGTGTTTTGAAGTTTCCTGAATAAGTCCTTTATATCCAGGAGTTCGGTTTGATTTTTATTTAATATTTCAATTTCTTTAGTGAATTTTTCTTCCAAATCCTGGATTTTTTTTTTGTAGTTTCCTTGTGATGGTTATCCATTTTTCCTTGCATATCATTGAGCTTACTTACAATCCATGTTTGGAATTCTTCTTCTGTCATTTCGGTATTCTGGACCTGGTTAGTGTTCATTGCTAGAGAGCTGGTGTTCTTCTTTGGAGGTGTGCTTTCCATTTGATTTTTCATACTTCCAGAAATCTTTCACTGGGTCCTTCCCATGTGGATCCGCTGTTACTTTTGTTTTGTTTTGCCGCTACAGGGAGCCGTTAGTATGTTGTCCAGGGTTCTCTTGATGGGAGGGGTTACTTTGGGAGCTTGTTTTGGTCTCTTGCTGGGATTTTGATTCCCTAGTGGCAGGTTTCTCTGTTGGTAGCTGACCGGAGGTGGAAATGCAATCATACCGGATGACCTGAACTGGTCTGGCGAGGAGAGTCACTGGGCTGTCAGATATTGGTCAATGCCAAAGCCCCAGGGACTGGTGCTTGTCGCAGAGGGGGAGTGGTTCTTTATGTCTCGCTGCTGCAAGCTCAGAGGCCACACAAAAGATGCTGGCCAGGGGGAGAGGGTGCTTCCCCAGACTGCCCAATGCCCCAGTGCCTTCAGCTTTGGCAGGCATCTTCCCCTCACAACTGAGGAGGCACTCAGAATTCACCGCTCAAAGAAACGGGCCTGGCTAATTGTCTTTAGGTCCTGGAAGGACAGAGCTCATTGCGAGAGCTCCCAGGCTGGGGTAAGTGAGCCGTTCTGCATCTGCGACCTGCTGTGGGCCCCCGAGCTGGCATTAGCCCGCCCCCAGGGCGCTGGCTCCAGAGGGAGCTGCTCAGGGGCTGGGAGGTACCCAATCAGGGAGTCAGTCAAGTCACCAGGGTGCTCTGCAGTCTCCTTTGTGTTTCCCTCCCCCAGTCTCACGCCAGTCCAGCAATAGCTCTCGCTTCTACTGGCCCACCCTGAGCAGTCCCAATCGCCAGTGGCAGTTTCCAGGTTAGAGTCCTCTACTCAGTAATCACCTCCCTGTTCAGGACCTGCTGGGTGCCAAAGACCAGCTTCCTGACTCCTAACTGCCTCGGAGCTAGCCCAGACCAGCTCCTCCCCTGTCTGGTGCAGTCCTGACATGGAGCTCTGGGAAGTTCAAGTTGCTTCCAGCTCGTGTCCCCTCTCCGCTGAGCCCCACATTTCCCGACCCAATTCTACATCCACTTCACACAAGCCCCTGCCTCTCGGTGGGCTTGTAAGTCAGTGAGGAAGCTAGACTGTCTCGTGAGGGACTCATCCCGGTGCGCTTACTGGCCAGGCTTGCGCCGCCGTCTCACGCTCCACTCTCTATTGTCTGTCCGCGCTTTCCAGGTTTTGCATTCCTATCTCCCGTTCACCTTATTCTTTTTCCTGATTTGTGTGTCCCCCACTGAATCTCCACCGATTCACCTTGCTGTTTTTGCGGGAGAGCGATCCGATCATGTGTAGCAGACCGAGATCTACGTCTCTTTCTCTGGAAGCAGGGATCCGGGAGGCTACCTTAACTCTGCCATCCCCCGCCCCTCCGCATGACCTTATTTCACACTACTCTTTTGGTGTACTAAGCTCCAGGCATAGTGCCTTCTTTCTGTTCCTGGTGTGGTCCAAGCTTGTCCCTGCCTCAGGGTCTTTGCACTTCCACTTCCTCTATATACAAAACCCTTCTCCAGTCATCCTGTGGCTGGCTCCTTCTCATTTGTGTCTAGGGTCAAATGTGGCCTCTTCCCAGAGGCTTTCTCTAACCACATTATCCATATTAGTCTCCTCTTCCTCTCCCCCATTTTACCTTGATTTATTTTCTTCATAGCCTTGATCATCCTCTGAAAGTAATTTTTAAGTATGGGTTGCTTTTTTGGGTTATCGTCCCATGATAAAATGTAAGTAGACTCTTGTCTATCTTGGTCACCCCAAAATCTCTGTACCTAGAGCAGTGCCTGCCACACACTAAGTGCTTAACAATATTTTTGAATAAATGAATAAGAAAACTTTGTGACTCTTTCCTGGGTTTATGCTTATTTCTGACAATTTAATATGTGTTTTTGAAAGTCTTTTCCCAGCCTTTTGCTTTTCTCTTTTCATATGATTCTTTTTATACTTTAACACATTGACTGCTGCACTAGAAAAAACAAATATTTCCCTGAGGCCATGGTGTTTTATTATGAAAACAGAATAAAAACCATGAAAACAAAATGATCCTTTCTAATTTAATGAAAAATTTGTTATATTTTATTGTTTTCTGTGTGTGAGTTATATGCAACTCACGTGGAACTAGAATCGATTTTTACAATTCATGCCAATTGAGTTGTATGGGACTCATGATGTACTTATTGAATTTGTTCTGGAGAATTGAATCTTCATATGCTTCATGAGGCCCTACGCTCAAAACTAGTGTGAGTTAAATACAACTTACATGGCAGTTAATGTGTTAAATCCTTGAGTGTGTTATTCTCAGTCCATTGTCTTGACAAAAGGGTTATTTTATGTAGCCTGCACCATTACACCAATGTTGACTTTTGAAACTCACATACGTTCAGAACTGCTCTGGTTGTTGTCTTCTGTGCTAAAATACAAACTAATAACATACAAACTTGAGGAGATTTTCAGTTATTTCTCTTGCCTCCTCTTGTATCAATAGTAATTCATGCCAATCCATTTCAGTCTGGAGAGGCTATTGAGAAATCTGTGGTCTGAGCCTGGCAGTGGTAGGGCTGTCCTTCTGATTAGAAGGTGATGCCCTTAGTCCAGTGTAAGAAAGAGATGAAAGAAAGACCTGGGACCTCATCCACTATTGGCTACTAATTATTTCTGTGGTCTCCATGTGTTACACCACCTCTCTGGGCTTCAGGAGTCCCATTTGTCAAATACAGGGTTTGGACTTGAGGACTATTAAATCCTTGTACTTCTAACTGCAACAAGAGTGTAATACAAAAGAGTAACTAATCAAAGGGGTGGGCCTGCGCCAGCAGCTGGGCCTTTGGTGGACTAGCTGGGGAAAGGTGACCCTAGTTAGTGTTCTCTCGATGGTGTGGGGAAAAATTGCAGCAAGGAGAGATTTGAAATCTTCCAGTGACACAAATTGTTTCCTTTTTTATTTCAAAATAAGCATGGTCCTGTTTATGGGGATGTTTGATGACACAATGCTGTGGTCCAGGAAGCGGAAGCAACCAGTAAAGCCGACGAGGATGGTGTAGCCTCCAGGAACCTGGATGGTAGTCACAAGAAGGGGCATGTAGGAGAGGTTTTTCTTTCTGCCTGCCCCTGTCCTGTGGGAGGGGAAATAAGAGGAACATAAGCTTATCGCCTGCATTCATGCGTGAGCGGAGGAGTGGGAGGGAGGAGTTTAACACCAAGGCAGCTCAGGAAACATCACTGTCTATATGAAACTCAGACATTGAATGTTTTATATATGTGTAAAATAGATTTTACTTGTTTGAACTTCTAGTATAGCTCTATTAGTGTCAAATCTTAGCTATTTCCAGGAGGGCTTGAAGGGGTTCATAAAAAAGAACAATCCTTCCAGTAATATTTAATATAGGGTTGCTAGACCTAGAAAACAAAAACACGGGATGCATAGTGCGTAACCTAAACATTTGTACCCCCGTAATAGGCTGAAACAAAAAAAAAAAATAAAAAAAAGAACTTGAAATAAAGAATAATTTTTTAGTATAAGCCTGTCCATGCAATATTTGTATTTTATTTGGCAAGTCTATTTAAATGAGACCAATTTCCTGGAAAAGTTAATGAATAGAGCAGATTCTGGTGATATGTAAGAGTTAAAAGAATCAGTAGACCCTAGAACAGGGGTAGCCATGGTCATTTCAATGTCTGTCTTTACTGTTTTTTCCTCACCTTCCAACAGCCAAGTATGGGATATATTTTTTAAAGTGATAAAGTAAGAAACAAAGCTTTAACTCTACCCTTAGAATTATCAGATTTTGTTTGCAGAACCTACTAGAACTTTTGAGTTCAGCCGTAACTACAGAGCTGACCCAGACCATATCAGGTATTGAGATAATTGAGTTTTTCAAGTCAGAGAGTGAGATCAAAAGCTATACTGTGGTTGAACTAAGAAAGTTTTCTATCATTTTATGGGAAAATAAACTATCCTGGAAATATAAACACCTCTTTTTGGACATTTTCTCAATTCTACTCAACTCACAAAATATGAAACTTTTTAGTTGATTCAAAGCAACACTGAAGAGCTTCACTCCTAGACCCTCCTTTAGCTAGCAAATAGACATGGATAATACTGTCACTTAGAAGAGCCTGGGGTACTAGAATGCTTTCCTCTACCCATTCAAGAAGGCCACTGTGAAAAAAATTAAAAAAAAAAAGAAAAACAACTTTCCACCGTGAAAGAACACCATAAACTTTCTTTTTCAATACCTTTTTCCATTATTTGTTCATTGTAAGTTTGTGCTTATGCCAGCATAATTTTGACAAGCCTCAAAATATTTGCAACCATAATTGTAGGAGTCTTCCTTTAACAAAATAAAATTCGATTTTTATTTACATTGTGTAGTAGAGAGTTGCTAGACTTAAAGAATCATTGTGAACCCATAATCAAAAATAGACTAGTTTAACTGAGTTCATCACATAAGTTGCACAAAGATATTAACTGGAAAGTTAGCCTTCGCAAGGTTAAAAGCTGCCTGCGAAGTTCACAAATGCTACGAAAGCTTTTGAGATATTTATCCCCTTTTTCTCACATGTTATTTCTCTTCTTTTTATCCAATAACTGTGTCCCAAGGCGCACTCTTCCTTTTCCGATTCTCTATCCCTTTATTGGCATGCTATTAGTCTCAGAATTGATCCACGTTGTACATAACATGGGGACTCTAATTTCTCATTTCTTATCGTATGTTGCTTTAACAAATTCATATTCTCAGCTTATTCTCTCCTATTCTCAATTGAAAATCTGCCTGGCTTTCTTAGATAATGTTTTGGACTTGTCTGTTTTGTTGTGTTATTCTGTCCTGTGGCGTGTTTCAGTTATCTGTTGCTGCATAGCAAACTACCCCAAACTTGATCGTGTTTTATTATGCTCACTGAGTCTATGGGTCAGGAATTCAGGCAGGAAATAGCAGAGATGGCTCATTTATGCTTTTAGATGTCTGGGACTCTGCTGGGAAAGCTCAAAAAGCTGGGGGCGACTCTTCCCACCTGCTGCATCAACTCCATTCACATAGCTTGTATTCACGTGGTAGCACTGGCACAGCTGTAGTGGTGCCTATACCATACCGGCTGCTAAATATTTTGATCTTCACCCATGTATATCAATTCAACAAACTCTTGTCACATTTCCTCTGCTGAGAACCCATTCCCCTGGCTCATTTGATGAAGCCCTTCTTGTGTCTGTCCAAGACTCAGCTCAAGCTCCTTCCTCAGGGCTCCTCTATTACCTTTTGTTTTCTCTGTTACAACACTGGCTGGACACATTGCTTTGCAATTATTTATTTATTTATTTATTTTGATTTTCCTTCTTAGATTGTGAACTCCTTAAGTAGAGCTCTTTTTTTCTTGATCACTCTGCACTTTGTACCTGTCATATAGTAGTCTTCAAGGGATGAATGGGTCTTGAACATCAAGTAACCTGCTCAATCAATATTCTGCCCTTTGAAAATTGAACATGCTTCTTGATAAATAAAACTGAGTTCATCATTTTCTCCAGTATCTGTGAACAGTATAACATCTTTCTACACCAGAGAACTGATCATGAACTTAGTTTTTCTTTTCCTATTGAACTTAATATTTAAAAATTCCTATCCTCCTTTAAAAATACAAAGTATGATCTCCATGAGGGCAAATTTCCTGGAGTTTAGCACAGAGCCTAGAATTGTGCTCAATAAATACTTATGGAATGAATTATTCATGCTAAATAGAATTAAATATGCTATTGCTAATATTTACAGCAAGGCATGTATGCAAAGTGCTTTACTTGCATTCTCTCAATATTCTCAATAATATAAGAGATACCTGTACTGTTTTCTCTATAGAGGTTTGATTATTTGATTTGTTTTATGGATGAGGAAACTGAGGCTTGGAGAGATTAAGTAGATTATCAACATCAGATAGCCAATAAGCAGTAGAGACAGGATTTGAATCCAGAATACCTAATGTCAGGAGCTGAATTCTTATTTATCATGCTTCAAAACCACCTTAGGTAACTGAAAGTCAAAAAATATCTTTAAATCACTCTGGATTGTGGCCTTCTTAGTACCATTCATGCAGTCCATCTTTGCTTATTTACCCTGACTTCTAACTTTTTTACCTGCAGGAATTAATTTTGTACATTCAAGAAATGACAAGACCAGAGTGTTTAGAGCATTGGGAACAAAAAGGAAATGACTAGGAGATGAGATAGGAGAAGAAAGTGGGGGCCGGAGCACACAGGGCTTTGGAGAAGTTTGGATTTTATGTATGTGAAATTGAAGTCATTGGAAGGGTTCTGATTTGAGCTAATCTGGCTTTAAACATTTTGGCTGCCGTTGGCAATATGCCATGAGGATGGGGTAGAGGCAAAGGAGGCTTTTGCAGTAGTTGGAATGAGCACAAAGGGGATTTAGACCTGTGTGGCCACAGCGGGGATGAGGAAATGTGGATGAATTTGGGACATTGGAGGTAGGGGTCCTTCATAAATATTTGTTGAATTAATGAGTATATAATAATTATAAAACACTTAGCACAGTTAGTGGCCCACAGCAAGTGCCCAGTAAGTGGTAGTTACTCTTACCATCATCATTATTATGTCTTCCACCTTCTGAGAGATGAAATTACAGTCATCAATGATCATGAACAGTCATAAATGATCAGCTTTCCTGCACATTATCCTTTGTCCCTTTACCTCTTGAATCTTACTCTGCAGAGGCTACTCTCTTAAAATGATCTCCAAGCTGTTGAATTCAGTGTAATTTTCTTATTTTTCAGTCCCTGATGCCTGTCTACCCTCTTTGACTTCCTACTCCTTGAAATGTCTTGACACTTGGGATGATATACACTTCCTGCTCATCTCTTGGGGCTCTTTCTCCGGGGCTTTTTTATTTTCTCCTCCTGCCCTCTCAGTATAGAGGTTGCCAAACAATGTGATCTTGAGACCCTCGTTCTCATAGGTCAGGCCAAGAAGACCATATCCTCATCTTTGACCATATTTCAAGGTTAGCTCTTCATTTCTGATTGATATCTTTTTCTTTCACAGCTATGGCTTAAAACTGGAAGAGAGGAGAACTTCATCTGTGCCCCTAAGTTCTTCAGTTTCCTACATAAGATTTATTTCCTACATAAGATATGTATATATAAAAATCACACACACACACATATACATACATACATATATATATATGTAAAAATTGGAAATCTTAGGAGGCACAAGAAACATAATTTATCAAGGAGAGAATTCTTAAAATTAAAGAACTAGTTTTCTATTGATTTCCTCAATTAGGAAGAGTTTTGAATTTGGCCTAAAATATCCATTTCTAAAATTAATCTTACATGTGTTCTTTTTTTGTGCTAGCCTATAAGATATTCATTTTTACCTCTTTAATAATTCGTGTACTACTGACCAGCACAATAAAATATTTCACTTTAAGCACACGTCTACATTTCTTAACTCAGCTCTCAATTCTAATTACTACTCAATTTCTGTTTCTCAATGAGAAGAAGAAGCCTACATAGAACTGAACAACAGATAATGAACTCCATTAAACAGGGCTGACCGGGTAGAGTTTAATGAGAAGATTTAAGCATAAATCACATTTTCTTTCCTGAGTTAGAAGTTTCAGGAACTATTAAACAGGCAAAAGTTTACCCACAGAGTTGGCAGGCTTCAAGATGGGATCATACCCTGCTGTCCTCTCTTCTTTCTTCTTTCATAGTTTTCTGTGGTCAGGGGCTCTCTGGAATCCAGAGAAAGGCTCTTCCCTCCTGCATAATCCTGACATACATCTGCTTTTCCATACTATGTTCTTCTTCTTAATTTAGGATGAGTTTGGGGAAAGGGGAAAGAGAAGGGCTGATTGGGTGGCTTCCCCATTCTCTAGTATCCTGGCACGTGTTTTCCCAGCACCATGGGAAAGAAAATTCTGCTATGTTTAAGAAATCAGGAGATCCTCAGAGTATTTCTAAGAACCTCTTAGGGGAGGTAAAATGCTGAACTGTGCTGGAGAGAAGCAGGGAGAAGGAAAGCTGCTCATGTCACTTATTCCTTAGACTTCTACTTGGGCACCAGTAGCAGGGCTCAGGCTATTAGCCTCACAGTGGAAGAGGTCAGGCAGCTTTTGGATTTCTCTGCCAGTGTACAGCTTCTTCAAAGTAGGAGCTTAAAAAGAAGTGTCCCCCACAGACCTGAACAGTGCTTCACACATAATGGGACACTTAATAATGGTTGAGTACGTGAGCAAATGGGAAGAAATGGCTCTTTTTGCTTTGATTTCCAGAACATGGAGGATGTCAAAGCTTACCAGTCCTGACTTGATTTGTGTTACAGTCAATAATCTGAAAGTGATGGAAATAAAAGGAACAAGAGTGCTCTTTTCCTTCCATCTCATTGCCTGTTCTGACTAGATTTTCAGAATGCTCCCCTGTGAAAATTCCTAGTTCACAAGGTTCTCTATATTATATCCTTCTGTGAGAGCAAGGAACATCTTAATGCTGTTTGTTCCTTTTTATTCCCATTTTTATTCCTATTCTCCTATCCAATCTTTCATACGCAACCAAGTTCATATTTGCATCATGTTGTATGATCCTTTTGCTTTTATATTTTGTAAAATGTTATATTTTGTGTGCATTAATTTTAATTTGTGATGTATTGTGTCACATATCTTTTCCTCCCTGCTAATATTATTTTAACTTTTTCTCTGAGTTCTCTGATCTACTGTATAGCTAAGTGAACATCTAATTGAATAGCTTTTAATTGCTACATAGTCCACCAGGGGGTGCATCCATTATACTTGATCTATGTACTCCATGGTGTTGGGTACTTGGATTGCCTTTGATTTCCTGCTCCAAAAGTGGTACTGTGGCAAGCATCCGGGTACTTGTCCCCTTATAGATGTGGATGATAATTTGGAGAGACATAATACCCAGGAGTGGGATTAACAGGGCATAAGTCCAAAAGTGTATAGTTAATTTAACTGGCTGCAGCCAGTTCCTCTCCAGAATGACTTCCCAGTCTACCTTGCCCACCAGCAGTGACTAGGACTCCTCCATCCCTGGACTTCTGCCAGCATGGCATTATCCAGCTCTCTACTTTTTGCTTGTCCAATAGGTATAAAGTAATATCTCATGATTGCTTTAATTTACATGATTTTAACTAATGTATTGTTACTAATATTTCTCTTTATATATTGACCTTTAAATGTTGCATCTTCTGTAAATTATTACTTATCTGTTTTCTTTACCTGTTCCCTATTGGGGTTCCTGTCTTTTTCATGTCAATTACTGGAGTCTCTTGTTGGTTTTAGGCATTGCGACTGTCTTTTCCAAATTTGTCATGTCTCTCTGTTAACTTTCTCTGTGACATCTTTTGTTAAACAAAAACCTTTAATTTCTGTAAAATCAAATTCATTTTTTCAGCTTTACATTTTAGGCTTCTGGGGCAAAGAGCTTTATTAAAGTCATATTTTTATGACAATAATACAAGGGGTGAAGAAAATATCTTTTGATAGTTTTCTGTCAAACAACAAACAATTTCTACAGAGTTAAACATGAATCTCTTCTGATGGCTTTAGGCTTCTCCATTACTATGAGTAACTCTGCAGATTTTTATAAACTCAAGTGGAGAATGGGGTTTGCTTCTGGCATGCATGCTGAAGAGCTTTCTCACCTAAGCGGAAGGCCTTTTGAAGAAATAATCTTATTCCCAGGAAGCTCTAGCTGTTTGCCTCAGGGTTATCTGGCAAAGAAGCTTGGACCTTCGCAGGCACTGAAGGATTGAAATGTGGTTGTGTCCTCCATTCAGCCTCCACTGAGTGACTTCGTTTTTCTTATCCACTGTTATTAAAGATAGATGATCAAAGAAAGACTGCACTGCAGAAGTCTCCACAGTGGTTTATACTTATGAGGTTTTTATTTTCCTTTTTGAGCAATTATTCTAGTTAGCCAGAAAAATGTAGATTTGTTTCCAAAGGAAGTAGGTAGTGAATAAGTTCAAATTTTAGTCACAGTTGCAATGAGCAATGCCATTAAGGTGGTGTATTGGGTTGGATCATGTCCTCCCAAGATTCATGTCCCACTACCGAACCTCAGAACGTGACCTTATTTGGAAATAGGGCCTTTGCAGATATAATTAGTTAAGGATCTTGAGGTGAAATCACCCTGGATTTAGGGTGGGCCCTTAATCCAATGACTAATGTCCTTATAAGAAATGGAAAGGACCCAGAGTCATAAACAAGGAAGAATGTCATGTGAAGACAGAGGTAGACATTAGAGTTATGCTGCCATAAACCAAGGAATTCCAGGCAACCAGAAACAAGAAGATAAAAGGAAAGATTCTTCCCAAGAGCCTTCAGTGGGAGCATGGCCCTGCTGACACTTTGACTTTGCTGTATCAAGGTGTCAGCAGATACATCTTCAGAACTGTGAGAAAAAAAGTGCCTGTTGTTTAAGCCACCAAGTTTGTGGTAATTTAGTACAACAACCTGAGGAGACTAATACAGGTGGAATAATGACATGGAAGCTTTTCAGGCTGCAGATGCCCAGTGGTTACTGGTACCCTGAGAACTAGGACCAAATGAGCGAATTCTAAAGACTTCTGGCGAACCCTCTTGCTAAGAAAGCTGTTTTCTTAGTTATGGCCAATCAGCAAGTTGCCTGGTTTTAATATAAAGAACTGATGCTCAAGGTCAGCCCAAGGTAATGGTCTAAGTTTCCACCCTATAAATCTGAGATTTTGACCATAATTTAACTTAAAACTTTACCCTATACTCCAGCATTCCCGCAGCAGGTAGTCCTCAATGTCTTCTCTTCATATGAACCCATCTTCCCCTTCTCTCAGTCATTTAAATGGTGGCTGAGGTGGGAAGAGGAAGAACCAAGAGTATAAATCTGACATGATCCTTGGGAGAAAGTTTACGTATCAGAAGCCTCGTGGACACCATTAATTTATGCAGCAGTTATTTATTCAGAGGTTGGTACACGTCAGGCACTGGAGAGGCAGTAGATAGGGAAGACTTCTGGCTTGATGATCTTCTCAGGTTTGCTCTCCTGGAGTTGTTCCAGGTCCATGTGATCCATGTGAGTGGTTGCTAAGCATTTCTGAGGTTGCCTCCCCCATATGTGAAGCACCTCTTTGTACAAAATGATGCCCTGGGCTTTGGGGGACAAACTGATGCTTCCTTTCTGTGACCCCAGCAAACCGTGTTGACTCTAATCTTTTGACTACCTTTTGTGGCCTCCTGGGAGATGTGGCTGATCAGTCCCCTTGGCATACAGCTTTCTGTTGTTCATGTCAACACCTGTCTCAGTCCATTTTGCATTGCTGTGAAGAAATACCTGAGGCTGGGTGATTTATAAAGAAAGGAGGTTTATTTGGCTCATGGTTCTGCAGGCTGTACAAGAAGCATAGCACCAGCATCTGCCTCTGGTGAAGGCTTCAGGGAGCTTCCAATCATGGCAAAAGGAGCAGGAAGAGGCATGCCCCATGGAGGGAGAAGGAGCAAAGAGCAAGGAGGACAGGGTGCCCTGGCTCTTTTGAACAACTAGATCTCTCATGAATAAGAAAGGGAGAACTCACTCATTACTTGGGGGAGGGCATCAAGCCATTCATCAGGAATCCATTCCCAGGGCTCAAATACCTCCCATTAGGCTCCACCTCCAACACTGGGGATCAAATTTCAACATGAGATTCACTGGGGCAAATATCCAAACTATATCACCACCTTAGGTGCCAGGAACTCACAGAGCTCTAGAAGATGGCTGAACCTTATTGATTTACCATTGTGTCTCTAGGCCTCGTACTCTATCTCCTCTGGCATTCTCTCTGTGGTACCTAGATTTTCTCACTCTTAGAACCTGAATAGAATTTGTCAGGATTCTAAACTCTATCAAATTACAATCTACTTTCAGAGTTTCTTCTTGGTGATCATTCTCAAGCATATTCCTAACTCTCTAGCAAAGATGCAGGTACTAGAAAAATACTGCTGTTACTCAGAGATGAGTGTGCCTAGAATTAAAAACTATGATGTTCTGGGAAGCAATGCAGATATAACTTTATTTAATATATAGAAGGAAAGTAGAAAGTTGGAGGTGGTACATACTACCTAGGAGAGGAAATTTATAGTAGGGAGCAATGAATGCGAAGAAAACTGTTTCATTACTGAAAGAAGGACCTCGACTGAGAAAGTCTGGGTGGCACTGGGCTGGCTTCAATCCCTCCAGCACTGGGAGAGCCCAAATCCAGGGATACGACCGGGACGTTCAGGTATGTAGTCTGTGTCTCCTTCGAGTAGGCCATTCAGAGTCACATTCTATCTGTGGTCAGTGGGGCTTAGGTCCAGCCATGGGCCGACCTGCTGTCAGGTCCTTAAAGAAGCAGTGGGAAGAGGGGTTGATCTGTGTTCTGAAGTTCAGCAGGATGGCCAGGAGACTCATCCTCACACCTACATGGTGGCAGTGAACCTAAGGGTAACCTTTGCCTAGTAACTGCATCAGTAGGAATCTACCATTTCAGAGTCAAGTGGCTCTTGGTACTACCCTTATTTCAGCTTAATGGAAAGTCTGCTGTTGATTGAGATCACTAAACTCCACCGCTTCACAATTTGGCATTTCTCTTTCTTTTTATGTTTAATTCTCAGTATGTGCCTCTATGTACCTGCCTTCTGTCACAATCAACCACTCACCATTTCCCAAATGTGGCCTTCAGCCAACTGAAGCTAAGCCATTGCCCAAGAGACCCCCTCTGCTCAGAATGCCCCCCTATGCCTGCCAAAGTCCTATACACTCTATGTTTCTCAGCTGAAATCACCCTCCTTCCACACAGGTTCTCCCAGAAGAATTCAATGCTCTTCCTTCCAAACTAGCAAAAATTTTTGAGCATCTGTTATATAATGTATTATATTTTGTTCTGTACTGAAGTTATTTTATATATATTTCTGTTTTCCTATCCAATTTGGAAGTCCCATTTAAAAAAAATCTATATAACCCTACTATGCTTAGGATAGTGCTTCACATATGGAGGCACTCAGTAAAGTTTGTTGAACTGTCTGAGGTAAATCATAATGTGGTTTGATATTTAATATGGAAGATTGAATGGATTTTCAACATTTAAAATACTGCCTGTTCTTTTTTAGCACCTGGCACAACTTTCTATATGTCTTTGGTTTCTTGTCCTTGGCTCCACCCCACTTTCTCAGCCCAGCCCCAGACCGGTCTCTGGCTCTAGCCCTTATTTCAGTCTGTGGAAGGGCCAAAGGCACACCCTGCATTGGACCCTGGTTGAGCTTATTGTGCTGGACGCTGCCTGGCTCACCTTGCTAGCCCAGAAGGTGCCCACACATCCTCCCCACAACTATCCCTGGGAAGCCTGCTCTTTCTTCTCTCTGTTAGTGCTGTTGGGCTTTTCCCTTCAAGATAATTCTTCTACCTCTATTCTCCTAATCAATGTACTCTGTAGCACAGGAGCCAGGGCAGTAGGATAGTTAAAAACATGGACTTTGGAGTCCTGTTGTCTGACCTTGAATTCCATCTCTGTCACCTTCTAGGTATTATCTTGGGAAAGAGGCTTAACATTCCAAAGTAACTTTTTCAATGGTAAAATACAGGCAACAGCCTATCAACTCATAGAATCCTCCTGAGGATTAAATGAGACACATATAAGCACTTAGCAGAGTCTGGAGTGCGGTAGTCAGATACCTAAACAAAATTGTGGCTGTTACTCTCTCTCTTCATCTCTTTCTCCATGTATTTGTTAAATGTATTGTTTGGTGCCCTTACCTGTTTATACCCTTTATGTACAATTTACCTTATCACTCTGCAATGTCCCCAATCAGAGATGCTCAGGATATATTTCCAAGATAAGGACAACCCCATCTTCTTCTGGATAATCCCCAACTTTTATTTTCTTTTCTCAATATTCCTAATATTTGAGACCTCTCAGTTTTATTTTTACCTAGAAGCTAATGTTCTTGCTGTGGAGCTATTTCCTCAATTTGACACTAACTTTTATGGAGAAAGATCTATTATTATTATTGTCTTTTCTACTCTAAATTAGACATCAAGAACAGCCATATTCCCAAAGCACATCAGAGCAAACCAGCAAATCACAAACCTGTAACAAACCTGGATTAGTAAAAGCAGTAGGAACTCCATACTTAAATTCCCTTTGTATTTAAAAACCTTCACACATGTTAAATGAGTAACTCTCATAGCAGCTCTTTCAAATAAGCCCCGAGGTAGACAAATTTTCTCTCACAATTTGTGAAGCTGAGTCAACACTGGAGACAGGCTGGCCAGCCTGTTGTCCTGTCTCTGAATTCTGCATCTCATCTCCATGTGAAGCCCGAAGTGATGCAGGAGGAAATCAGTGGAAGGGCTCAATCAATGTTCAACAGAGGGAAGCAAGTCTAATGAACAACATACGGGACTGGGAGCTGAGCCAGATCTCAATTCCAGTCTCCTCTTAGCCTTGTAAACAGGAGCCTAACTGGGTGATTTCACTCTCGGAGTGTGTTCCTGCAACTACATCCTTCTGGCCACAGATCTTACTCTGTATCAAGCCTCTTACTCAAATGGGCAAATGGTTGAAGAGAAAAGAACATGCAACAGCAGCAGAAGGTACATGAGGGCAGAGCCTGTGTGTTTCATTGTCGTTTACCCCTGGACCCAGAGTGTGTATGTGTGTGTCACACACACGTATATGTGCATGTTTGTGTGTTTCCCTCCCTTGGTCTCTCTGTTACTGACTCTGTTTCTGAACTTTAATACTCAGACTGACATTGGTTCCATCAGTGTCTGTTTGGTGAGTTCCACTGTCTGTGGGGACTGTGATGGTGACCAGGGATTCAGTCACGGACAAAACATAAGTGGCTTGCCCTCAATATTCAATGATCCATTAGACAAGAATATTTGGGTTTATTTTATTTTTTAATTTTTTATCATAGACATTTTCAGGCACGCAAAAAATGGGGAAAATAGTAAGATAAGCCTCAATGCACCTCTTATCCAACTTCAAAAACTATCGTGTCCAATCTTGTTTTATACCTACCTCTTCTTGCCCATCCCTCACTGCACACACACACGCGCACTGGATTATCACAGGCAAACTCCAGACATCATGTTACCCAGGCAGGACAGTTTTGGCTTCCTCAGATGGAGTATGAAGGGAGGACTCCTGTTTTCCCAGTGCTCCTTGCTGGTGCCTTGGCAGTGCTCCCTCTCTCCTTCAGTCTTTAGATTTACACACTGCAAAGGGCTGCTGAGAGGACCATAGTCATGTCAGTCCCTTAGAGGAGCTCTTTACCCCCAATGCTTTTGTTTCCAGGGAGCTAAACACCCCCAACAAACTATGAGAGAGAGAAGGTGATGGAACTAGGTTGGGTGTGGAGTGGAACAGGGCTAATGATTGCCCTGGCTGCCATGTGTGGGCCCAAGCGGGCAGCATTGCACTTCTGGTTGTCCCTGGTTCCTCCCGAGCTTCCTCCCAGCAACCTCTCAGGCCTCTTGGGCCCAAGTTTAGCTGAAAATCTCAGTTGCATCCTGACCTGAATTAATGGCCTTTGCCTTCTGTGAGCTTTTTTGTAGCACTGTCATTGGGAGCTTGGTATTTGGGCTAGGGACCAAATTGGCAGGGAGGGAGCTTGAAAATGAATGGTAGAGTAATAGTGGTAGTAATAATGATAAAAAATAATAAAACTGATACCTATTGAGTTTACTATGTGCCAGGTACTCATCTGATACAACAATTATATGAGGTAGGTAGTATTATTGCCTCCATTTTATAGACATGGACGCCATAGGTAACTTGATCAAGGTCACCAAGGTCACATGACAGTGAGGGCTACAGCTGTTCTGCAAACCCAGGCAGCCCAGTTCCAGAGCCCACCCTCTTAACCACTGTGCTGTACTGTAGTTTTCCAGGTGTCTCATGAACAACCACTAGCCTCTGGGAGAAAAGACTCTGGCAAATATTAAGGTAAGGACAAAAATGAGAGGGAACATAAAGAAATGAAAGAGCAGTGGGCTCTACTTGTAACAGTTGTACCATACTCATGGAAGATGTTAATGATGGGGGAAACTGTGCAGAGAAGTAGAGGGCATGTGGGAACTCTGTTTTTCTGTAAACCTAAAAATGCTGTAAAAAAATAAAATCGTTAAAAAATGGAGTCTTCCCAAGTGAGTGATAAGTTGGGATGATTTTACATAGCATGGTTGAAAACAGAAGTTGGCAAAACTTTCATGTTTAGACATCACTGGGGAGATTCCTCAAAAACCTGATTACCTTTCACTTACAATACATTGTGAAGAGCAAATGAGATTCATATATGTGAAAGCACTTAGTTATGGGAAAGCATTCATGTGTCTGCTGATTTATATTGGTCTTCCTCTTGGGCTCATGTCTTTTCTCTTCTGGTTTCCGTTTCCTGCAAGTATTTTCTGCCCAGTCAGTCTCTGCGTAGACAGAAACTGGTTCCTTGCGTTTTGGGTTGTACCTGTATTTTCATTTCTATCCTCATCCTGGCAGGATCAGGATACTCCAAAACCTTGGCCAAAGGGTCTTTGCCTCGGAGTGACTCTTAAAAAAATATTTGTCTGTTCACACCATATTTATAGCCACTGCCAATATTTGCATATTATTTGCATATATTATTGTCAGAGGTGGCGATCAAGGTGAGTTTGTACCTGGTTAGTGTGAACTGTGTAGATTTCCAAGCAGGCCCCTTCTCCCCATGCATTTTCATGACTATGAGTAGGTAGTCATGCACCAGAATTATTGACTTTTACATTTCTGTTTTTTCCTTATAAAGAAAATGGCTTATTGGGCAGTAACTTCTGCCTCTGGTTTTTCCTTGGGGCTAATAGAATTAAGAACTGAGATATCTGAACCAGAGTGCTGTAAATAACAGAACAGATACTTTCCAAAGCAGCTAGATACTAATTTTGCTTATCTGCATGGCCCAAGAGGAGATCATGAATAACCCTGAGTAGTTACATGGTGGTTTTTACTCTGTTAAATGATTCACCTTTTATGAGTAGATTATAAAACCACAGGGCAGAACTTTGACATCTTCATTCAGTTTTACAGCTCTGCATAGTCAATGCTTAATAAATAATAGGGACAATACTGCTCAATTGATAAAAAATATATCTTGCTCCACATAGAGCATTTGGGAACCATGAGAATTATGCCACAGTTCATTCCATGTACTGAAATTCAATCATATTGTACTTTAGAAGGTTTAGCTGTGAGACATTGCTAGGATTATAAAAGCAACAAGTCACCCCCTTTTCATTTACCCATTTTGAGGAACGTATAAAATAATCCAAGAATGAATACAAGGGAGAAATTAAACATGCATGTTTGCTAAAAGAAGAAAAAACCCAAAGGTATAATTTAGAAGAAACAAAATCATGATCTTGGAGAGTATACAAATTTTGAGAAGTGTTTCCAGGCGCTACAAGTGAGATCAAAAGCTATTTCTAGACATTAACTCACACGAGTTGTTTTATTTGTTAGTAAGATGTTGGGTATGCATACACCAGTGCGTGAATATGCAGTTGCCTCTGCATGAAGGTCTGAAATATACCTGAAGGAGTGTATCTTGTCAGTGCTGTTTCTCACCTAGGGGTTGACACACCTCTAGGTTCCACCAAAATCTGAATATGTGTCCTGGAAACTCAGATCTTCCAGCCATGGCTCCTCCCCAAACTGTAGTCAAGACCTCTTGGCCTCTGTCCTCTGCTATCCTCGTTGCTTTCTATCAGTGAACTTTACCTTGTTACCCACTCAAAAAGGAGCACCATCTGGATGCTGTGAGGCATCCAGTCATAGCTTTGGTTCCTGGCTTAACCTCCACCTGCCTCCCCCCTTTCTCCTTTTTGCTGTAGTTACAGATATAATATTTTCTCAGGCCCTTTATGTCTTTGTTCAGCATGTGTCTTTCAATGGAACAACTTAATTTTTATCAATGGCTGTTACATTCTCTGACCACTTCAAATGTATAGGTCACATTTGCATGTTTCTATGTGACTTTGAGGTCATGTAAATAAGAACAATCAAACAAATAAAACTAAAACCACAAAGAAAACAATTAGGCAATGCCAGGAAATTTCCAGAAGATGAGGTTGCTACTGCTTCTCCTCAGCTCCAATCTGCTCAGGAATGTGAACATTTATTCACAAACTAATCAAGGCATGTGATCTTACTCTTGCTTTAAAAAGCATTGTATTTCCAATATAAATATAAATGAGACATGGATGGGTGGTTTTTGGATGTTGGCTATTTCAAAGAATAGGGAGAAGAAAAGAGGTACACGTCTGTCTCTTTGTTCTAATTCAGGGTACTCTAAACAAAGAAAGCTTTTTTTATCAGAGAAATTTTGACTTGGGAAGATGGAGAAATCTTATGTTTAAGCTCTTTATTTCTCCTTACTCTTCCTAGCCTCTGCAAATGCTTGTGCAATTTATATCTATACTGATGAACTTGGATGTTAAGCCATAAGCATCCTTTAATAACATGGAAATAAACTATCACATTCCATGCCGATATTATCTCCCAATTTTTTCTCTCCTTCAACGAAACTTTCCAAGCCGTTTCATATCCTAACATTTGTAGATAACTGATTTATATTTCAATGTATTGAGTCATTTTACTCTATGCCTCTCATTCTATTACTTTGATTTTAATCTTGGCATTTTCTTTCTGCAGAGATACAGATTATCGATCACAATTTTTGCCAAGGTCATTTACTCCTAAAAGTTCAAATGAGCAGTACCACCAGACTGAAGCCTTTCATCTTGACTCCTAAACTAATACACCATGCATTTTTTCCCATTACATCTCCAGCAAACATGTGCTGCCTTTAAAAAAATTTTTTTGTTTTGCTCTTATCTTATTGCTGGAGAAATTCCAATGTCTTTCTTAAGTCTTCTGAGAAATTCCTCAGGATCCTTTCCTTTTCCTCTCCTCTCCATATGATACGTGTACCCATCTCCATTCTTACACCCATATCCGGTCATTGTTTTCATTTTATGACTAAATGTTCAGTAATGGCAGACAGACGAATTTTATAAGAGCCTGTTTTTCAAATCTCACATGAGCACCTTGAAGGTTCATGTTTGTTTTTAACTCTTCAGAGCATGAAATGTCTCTGTTTATATTGAGAGCAAAAAGGTTTTGAATCGTGGTTTTTAGAATTTTGTCCAAATCAAAAATAGCAGAAATCTGCTTCAAAATAAAAACAAGGAGGTTTTCCATTGTCCTAACTCTTTGTGCTTTTGTCCTTAACAATATTTTAGGCTACAAGTGGTATTAAACATGTCTTTGAACACTCCCACTCCAATCTCAAATCAACTGTGTTTAGTATCACTTCATTAGGTTTTACAGTCAATACCACCATTACAGACTTGATTAAATGAACTCCACTGGGTTCTATAACATTAATTATAGCCACACACAGCTCCTGCAGCCATCAGGGAACATTCATTATGTATGATTCCATCCACAGAAGGGGAAATTGCTGACTATTTGGGTGCTGTCTTTTCAGAGGAGATCTGTAGAGCTTTGTTGATCACCCCAAATATAACCTATTTGAGGAATAGTCTAATAATATAAAACTTAGTGCGATCATTTTCCCCCTCAAAGATAAGACAGCAAAAGCAATGTGCTCTAATGCTGGCGAGCTCCCTTTAGATTTTGTACCCTACTTCAACTTTGCCCAATTCTATAATAAATAGAGTTTCCCCCAAATTAATCATTACTAAATAAATGTTTATTAAGAAGCATGTTGCCTACTTTGCAACATAAAATATGTAAAGGTAATGTCCCAATCTCAAAAAATTTATATAGGCTTCAATATCAATTGTGTGCAAAAAATATGAAAGTTATAATGTAATGTATCTGATGAAGCAAAAAGTGTGGATTCAGGAATAAAAGAGTTCTTAAAGTTTAATGTTATCTTTTGGCTCCTCACGTTTACATCCAATTCTGGGGAAGGTTCATGGAACAAGTGGCCTGGCCATCCAAGACTGCATGGATTCCACAATAGTGACCTCCACATGATTAGCTAATTCCTCCCAGATTTGGGTTTTTCTGTTTGTAGAAACATTTTTGAATAGAGGAGATGTTGGAAGCAAAGAAATTAGTTGAAAAGAGACAAAACATCATGAATAAAAGAAATACAGCATCCCTTGGTATCGATGGAGGATTGGTTCCAGGACCCCCGAGGATCTCCAAATCCATGAAGCTCAAGTTCCTTACGTAAGATGGCATAGTATTTGCATATAATCTACGTACATCCCCCAGTATACTTTAAATCATCTTTGAGTTACTTATAATACCAGATACAATGTAAATGCTACGTAAATAGTTGTTATGCTGTATTGTTTAGGGAATAATGACAAGAAAAAGGTCTGTACCTGTTCAGTACAGATGCAACCATTGTAGGCCTAACTACATTTCAATCTGTGGTTGGTTGAATATGTAGATGCAGAACCCACGGACATGGAGGGCTGACTGTATGTAGTCAGAAAACAGTCAATTTAAAGCTATATTTGTGTTCATACAATTATTTACAGCTGAGTTGTGCAGGCATGTTCTTGGTTTACTCAACAGTGCATCCTCACCAGGGATTTGAAATCTCTCTCCAGTCAAGGACACCTGAAACCAGAGACTTCATCCTCCATTTGGCTTTTTGTATTTTGCATGGCATCCTCTTCACTGATCAAGGTGCTCTCTTTTTGAATCAAAGCTGGCCTTTCCTTTATTGGCTATGGGAGCTTAGACTCTGAATTTTCTTAATAGATTGTGATAAGATTTTTAATTGCAAAAATGCCATTGCTAATATGAATAATGTTTCTCTTTTACTTTATCGATTATTCTTTTCTTTTAAATCTTCTTTCAAGAGGTACTGCCAAAATTCTGATTCTAACAGGGAAGTCATTTTATTTTCATGAGAAGAAAGCAACACATTTTCCTCTTCATCTGCAGGAGAAGCCACATGTATCTGACACATAATTTTGAAAGTCTTACAGTTTCTAAACCCAGGCAGACATCCGCTCTCCAATTTTTACATCAAAAATATTCTGACATGCCAAGACAGCCACTGCTCTGGGCTGCAGCTATTGGCTTCAGGCCAGTAGAGATAAACATTAACTCTTTCCTGCCGGTCCTCCAGGGATCACACCAACTCATAGAATTGGCTTCCCATGCTGATGGCAACTGGAGCCACAATACTCAAGGAAGAATTCAAGGAAGAATTCATAGGTAAGAGGAAAAGAGCTGCCTCCTCTTTTCAATACACTGCCCAAGGGGCAAAGACAATATCCTCTACTCATCTCAGGCTCAGCTCAGCAAATCACAAAAAGAGTTTCAGACACATTCTACTTTTGCCCCTCATTAAGGCATATGACTTTTTCCTCCGAGAGATTTCTTACACATTAAACACAAAGTTATCTTAAACAAACGTGTTAGAAAAGTCAGTCTCTTCAAAGGAAAATATCTACTTATTCTGCATTTTTCCCAACTGCAAAATGTATCATCTCCCTGCAGTCTCACTGTGAAGAGCTCTTCAGAAGTCCCCTAGGAAGAACTTTTGATGAGTCATCACCAATACCTCATCCTGTGTGTCAGACCTCATCAGGCGCTCTTGTCAATGGAGAGTTTTCCAAAGCCAGTACTTCAAGGACAGTGTGCAGCTACCTCCTGAGATCCCCAGAGGTGACAGTGACCACAGGCATCCCTCAAGCCAAGCAGCCTGGAGAGTCTGAAATACAGGCAGGTCTATCCAGGGCAGGGCAGCACAATGGCCCCAGAGCTCCCTGACAATTCGGGCTGCTCCTGTGGACTTTGCAGAAGGTCTTTTTATTCAACAATATGCATTCTTTTAGTGATGTCTAATTATGTGGAAATTTAGTTAAGAAAAATGGCAACAGTATTATAATGAGCAAGCAAGTGTTTAGGCCCAGTGCTTCCCAAATTTGCCTGATGAGAAGCTTGCTAGGGGGAACCTTTTAAGAATACTGAATTCCAAGCCAAATCTGGGAGCCACTGAATCAGAATCTACAAGAGAGAGTCTAAGGGTTGGTATTTTTATTGAATGAAAGTCTCAAGTGAGTCTTAAGTTCAAGCAAGAATGGGAAACACTGTTTAAGCCAATTAGCAGGAAGTTCAATAAGAATAAATCACTGAATATCGAATAAAGTCCAAGCCCTTTTACCCCAGCATTCAAGGCCTGCTACCATCTGACACTAGCCTACTATCTATCTGAGCTCTTCTTGAAGGGAAAAGCAGTTGTGATGTAATGGAATGATCACTGGAATCAGAGCAATAACCCATAAATTCTGTCTCTAAATGTACCTAACTTTGGGACCTAAATTACCTAAACTCACTGAATTGTTCGTAATACGATAATTATAATTCTTACCTCAAAGTATTGTTTAGAGAATTAAATTTTTGTAATATTAAAGCAATATTTATCAAATACTTAGTATCTGTCAAATTCTATGGTAGGTGCTCTTTCTTCTGGTATCTTATGGGCCAAATGCATCATAGTCATTCAATAATTACTGATGGAATAAATGAACTATAATAGATAAATAGACAATAGCTGTGCAATAAAACATGCATAAAAATAACATTAAGTTATCATGTGACACTTTTAACTGATCAACACTTAAGTGCCCACATAGTAATAGCATCCATCGGGTGTTGGGTAGATGGGAGGGGGAGGAGGGGATGGGTATATACACACCTAATGGGTGCGGTGTGCACCATCTGGGGGATGGACACACTTGAAGCTCTGACTCGGGTAGGGCAAAGGCAATATATGTCATCTAAACATTTGTATCCCTGTAATATGCTGAAATAAAAAAAAATTAAGAAAAATGAGCTAATGTTAAAAAAAATTGTTCTGCTCCATTAAATGTGCATTTTAAAGTACTTATAGAAGAAAACAAAGTTTGATGAAGGGGGGCATTGTGAAATCTCTTGGCATAAGACTGAACCTTCATTCTTGCACAGTGTCCTTTTACAGCAAGAAAATAATCATTTATAAGTAGGCTGGTCAGCACTGGCCTACCTTCTGAGCACAAACAGAAGTAATAAACCCTCACAAGGATGCAGAATAATCAGATCAGAAAGCAACAGCAGAAAGAGTCCCCTTGCAGGGTATTTTATATGTGTTGTGTTTTATTTCATTCCAGGTGCAATATGTTAAGAGTTACTCTAACAGACTAGAGAATAATTAGTATGCAATGCATTTAACAAATACTACTGTATTTCTCCTAAGTGCTACTACTGGGTTGATTCTTTGAAAGTACAAGGTATTTTTCTTCAAAATGTTCAATACTCAATTACCCCAAGAAACTCAAGTCCTGGGAGGGAAGAAGACAGGTAAGCAGACAATGATGATATAGTGCTATTCTCTGCCCTTTCCTCTCAGCAGAGGGACTCTGCCCCTTTACCCAGGATGGGGAACTCCTGCTCTGGTTAGTCAGATTTTAGGGACAAAATTTTCTAGGAATAGAGCTTTCAAATGTGGGTAGAGTCCCATGAATGGTATATCTTCCTCTTCTACCCAAGAAGACACAGCTGTAAGTTGGTAAATTGACCTGGGGTAGATCAATCCATTTCTTTCTTTGGACACTGCCTTCTTCCCATATGGCTGCCAAGCTGGAGACACTAGCCAGGCCTGGACTCAGCTCAGTGCGGGGCTTCAAAAGCAAATTTACCATCTTTTTATGTGTCTTGTTCCCTGACCCTGGTGGGTGGCTGTTGGACAGGCACTTCCTTGTCCTCTAATGTTCACATGCAAGGCTTTGATTAGATGGTGGGTAATCTACTGGAATAGAACTCATGGCCTGCTTTAGTTTGAAGTTCTTTAAGCATAACTAGCTTAGAAAAAAAAGAGCTTTATATTGGGTCAATCCAACCTATTTAAGTTCTGCTTTGGAGATTAGAGCCAAAGTATTAAAGAGGTCTACACAAGGAGGAAAGAAAGCATAGGGAAGGGGTACCCAGTCCCAGCTGGTAGACAGCAAGGAGGGAAGAATTTTAGGAGAGGAGCAACCTGCCAGGCAAAGAAGGCTGCTGAGGGCACTTCACGCAGAATGACTACTGCATGCCAAGCCTTGGAGGTTTGATAGAAAATTCAAGGAACTGCACCTGAAGTGAGGAATTTGGAAACAATGCTCCAAAAGAAATGTTTGAAGGAAATGAGGACGTCTTGTCTTTTTATAAGAAAGCTTTAATAGAAGCATTCTTATATTTGAAGGGCATCTTGTGATGATATATTGAGCTTACTCTCATTTTTCCGGAGAATGGAATTAGCAGCAAAAAGGAAGTGGCCAGGAAGTGTACTCTGCTTAGTATAAAGAAATTTCTTCTTCAGGATCTAACAGTGAGGAACAAGGGACTGGCAACACCTGGACTTGTACAGGAGGAACCAGAGAGACAGGCATTGGTGTGTTGAAAAGAATATTCCTGTGTAAAGTGGGGGCTCAGCCTATGTGACTCCCAAGTCTTTCCAACTCATGCTTCTATCACTGGCCAATTCTTGAACAGGATTCCATGTTTAAATGAGATGTCTCTCTCTCTCTCTCTCTCTCTCTCTCTCTCTCTCTCTCTCTCTCTCTCTCTCTCTCTCTTTCTCTCTCTATCTCTCTCTCTCAAAGTGCAGGAAGATGAATACTACATTCAAATACTGAAAACATTTACTAATCCTGGTTAGGACATATTAAAAGTTAAAGGGGAATTATATATTTCAAATAATCAAATACACTTGCAGAGCATCTTGTTTTTTCCTTATGTATATCACAGTGCTCATACCATTGCATTATAATTTATCTGTTCACTTTTTTGCCTAAATAAACTATGAGCTCCTTTAAAGCAAAAACATGTATTTATCTTAGTGTCTCCCATGCACATCACATTGCCTGGCACACTGGATGTTCACAATGAATTAATGAATCAAACTTTTGATTATTGCAAATTTTTTGAATTGTGGCATTCTTAGTGCATTTGCTACAAAACAAGATAACAAAGTGCATTGCAATGGTGTTGACAGAAGTGTTGATTTTCTGTATTTCTACAACCTAGTTTTTTATCTTTCTTTTTGTTACAATTCAAAAGACGAGGCTCCCCGACATTGAAACAAGTTTCTGATCCAGTCCTTGCCTCTATCTTGTTTTTTATTATAATTGGTAGTTTTCGAAGTTGACTTTTCTTTTCAGATTTTCCTTGTTATCTGTCAGGTGGAGTGAAATTACTAGCCCAGTTAAGTGTGAATATATGTCAGCGACCATGCGCTGGGCATGCATAAAGCTTCAACAACCTTTCGCTGGCACTCTGATAAGTTCTCTGAGGGATGATCAGCTCTGCTCATTTGGTGATGCTATCTGGTATTTGATTGACTAGGTCATTTACACTCTCTTATCTGGTTTTGTTTGTTTGCATATTCTGCCAGCTTAGCCAGGATCCAACTCTGTGTCAAGTCCCTTTAATAATTTAGAATGTTCAATTTACTTCAGCTTACTATTTGTGTGGGAGTTTTGTGTTTTTTCTCCCTAATGACACCATGTAGTTTTCATAGTAGCTGAATGATCACAGGCTTCCTTCACATTGCTGCAGTTGCATATCTTATTAGGGTCCTCATTATCCATAAACAGAAGGAGATACAGCACTGCAAAATTTTTAAACACATTTGTGATTGCTTTTTTGTGGGTAGGTGCTAGGATTTGCCATATTGCATTTGAGGTTTGGCTCTTTTTCTTGGGGAAATTTTGTTAGCACCATATACTTTTAAATATTATTAATAATATTAGGGTATCTATATAAGCTCAGCACAGTGCCAAGTGATGGAATGTTAAATGGCAGAAGCTATAAATTCTTGTGTCCCCAAAGCACTAAATGAGACTTACAGAATTACTCATATGGAATAAAAACGTTTAGAGGCAAACAAAGCCAAATTAATAAGTTAAACGGTCCTCTCTGTGTATCAGACATAGCCTCCTGAGTTTACAAACAAAGCTTTCAGAAGGAGGTAGCCACAGCCAGATGAGGGAAAGCAGAGAACTTCGTAAGAAGATATGAAACACAGTGACCTGGAAATGACAAAACAGTAAAATCCCCAAGTCATCACTGCTACAGAGAAGGCTAGTGGTGATAGGTAGGCCACCTACGAAAAAGGTCATTATCAAACCACAGGAAGAAACATTTTGCGATAGAAGGTAAGTTTTTTACCGTAGTGTGAAGAAAGGTAGCTACAGACATAGTCAAAGGGACAGCATCCACTCCAGGAACATCCCCCTGTTTTTAGCTGTATATTGTGGGCTTAATACATGCCAAGCACTAAGCTAAGCAATCATCATACACTATTTCATTTAATCCACACAAAAACCCTTTGGGGAAGATATTGATGTCCCCATTATACAGATGAGGAAACAAGAGGAACTAAGAGATGAAGTAACTCACACAATGTCCTCACATTAGTAAGTGGCAATTCCAGCCTTATTTCTGCTTGCAAAATCCATGTTCTTTCATACTCTGCCAGGCTTCTAGACAAGTAAAGCAAGCAGTTGGCATTCTGCAGAGCAGATTTGAGAAAACTACCTCCCTGGAACTCAATCTGTAAGTATTTTGGGTGAACTTTGAGCCTTTTAAGCTGTGATGAATAAGAACTTAGTAATTAGAGAATGGACTGCGAGACAGAGAGAGAGACAGCCCTGAGCAGCATAAGGCTGAATTCTCTTGATCACGGTCAAGGGTCTTGTGCCCAGAATTGCAAAATCCAGGTAAGTGAAGCGGCACATCTTCTTAATGCCATTTTAGCCAAGTTTATTTCTGCCTGGGGTGCTAAGCATGATAGCAACACACATTTTCCCAACACACAGAATTCACGTTGCGTAAAAACTGCACTGACTCTGGGACAGCAGGGCTGAGCTACTTCTGCTGTGCCTCTTCCTGCCCCACACAGGGGTCTTGCTTCATACATGGGCTTTGATTTCCCTTTCAGTCTTATGATGTTTGCTATGACTTTATAACTTCAGATTTCTAACTTTATGTCTTGAACATTTTTGCTCTAGGAGAATTTTCTCTTCCATTTCAGCATCCTTCTTCTAACAAGTAGTGACACCCCCGTGTGGAAATTTAATTCAAGTTATCAGGCATATCCATAAACATAGTTGCTTGTAAAACATAGAGATTTGATCCATTTTGATAAAAATTAGCACGTCATTAAAATAGTTGTGAAATTTTCTTTTTTTAAAATACAAACATAGTATTTATGAAGCCAAAGTCCCACACAAACATGTGAGTAGAATTTAGTTTACTTTTCATGAAGCATTAACTGCTATTGATGGCGGCTGTCACTTTCTTCAAGTCCCCAGACTTTATTTGGGGCTTTTCTCACCTGCCCCAATACCTGTCTTGGGCCATCACTCCTCAAAAGAGATATGTGGGCCTTCAGAGGACCCGGCCAACCCTGCAGCAAGGATCATTGCAGGCACTTTGTCTAAGCTAAGATCGACCTAGTGACTACCTTTATCCAGAATACACTACTGAAAATTTCTCAACACTTTTGATTTTCTTGTCTTTATGGCAGAAGCACCGAGTGTGAACCAATACCCCATACCTAAGACTTCTCCCTGTCCTGCTGTTCACATTTCTGTTCTCTGATTCAACTACAGAATTGCAGCTGTCCGTTCATCCAATTATATTCGGTTATTCAGCTCTGCCACGCGAGGGCACAGTCCTCCGTGTTGACAATACAACAGCAAACAAGGCCAAGTCCCTGCCTGTGAGGAGCTTACATTCTAATAACGGGATTAAAAAGCAAACATGTGCTGTGTCAGATGATGATATGTACCATGAATCAAAAATAAAACAGGGTAAGGAGGCTAGGTAGCAAGAGGATGGAGTGCTGTTTTAAAGGGGTGGTCAAGAAAGGCTTCCCTGACAATGTGACATTCGAGCAGAGACCTGAAGGGAGCAGAGAGAACCTCCGAGACAGAGGCTTTGAGGCAGAAGATGCCCAGGGACTTAAAGGAGTGGCAGGGAGACCATTGTGTCCAAAGTGGAGGAAAGAAGGAACAGTATGGCGGCAGGAGACCTCCGGGAGGATGTGGGGCTCTTGTCAGTCCTCTATGATTTTGTAAATATTTAAAGAAAGACAGTAGGAATTTTGCTGACTTTTAAATTAAATTTGAGTTGTAAGTATGATAATTAAATTTTGATGACCAAGCTATGGGGAAGAAAATACCTCGAACTGGTTGGATAATGTCTGGGAGTAAAGTGGTGAATAGCTAGATGATACATGTAAAGAAAAACAGTTCGGTCATAAATAACCAGGTTAACAGCCATTAATCAAGTACCTACTTGGTGCCGGGGGTATGTGCCAAACTGCCAACAAATCCAGAATATACTTACTTTGTTCTTATAGGGTTTAGATCTTCTTGTTTGGAAAGTATGAGCTTTCTCGTAACTAATACCTTTTGATCTGAAGGAGATGATGTTTTTAATGAGCGGTGTGATATAACCAGAAAGAATTTTTTTTTTTTTAAATAAATTTGGTTTTAAACCCTGGCTCTGAGGTAAGTATATAAAGTATCCAGTAAGTGATAGTCAGGCATATATTAGATTCTCAACTCATCATAGTAATTTTTTAATTATTATTTTTAAAAAGAGTGAAACATGCTTCCAGTTCCAAATGGTTTTTTAGCATCAGATAAATCAAGCTTGAAAGGAGCATACAAAAACTTTTATTAACCACCTATTGAACATTTTCATAATTTACAAATTACCTTGGGAAAAAAACAATGTGTTTTTCAGGTATCTATTGCTGCAGAAGAAACTACCCTAAAAAGTAGTGGCTTAAAACAACAATTTATTATTATCTCCTAGTTTCTGCATGTTGGCTGGACTCAACTGGGGCAGTTCTCACTTGGAACCTCTCAGGTTGCAATTACATGGTAGCTGAGACTGCAGTCATCTGAAGGCTCTGCTGGCCTGAACATCCAAGATGGTCACTCACAGGTCTGCTGGCTATTGGATTGGAGCTCAGCTAGAGCTATCAACTAAAGTTCCTACATGTGGCCTCTGCATGTGGTTCTTGGAGTACCCAAAGAGTGAGTGTTCTAAGAGGTACAGGCAGAAGCTAAAAGCCTTCTTATAAGGGAGCTTCTGAAGTCCCAGTCACTTCTACATTTTATTGGTCCAGAAGATCACTAAAGCTAGCCCGCACTCAAAGGGAGGGGACTTGTACTCCACCTCCTGGTGTGTGAAGCAGAATGTGCACACAGAAAGGGAAGGAAGTAGTGGCAGCCATCACGGAGACTACATTCCACAGCACAATACTCAGAAATTACAGTCAGAGCTGGTGTCCTTTATCATGGAACATTCTTGAATAATACCTTTGAATAAAGCATTTTCTTTAATGACAGAGACCTTAGAATTTATGTGTAATTTCTTTTGTCCAGGTTGTCCTATAGAGAGTAAGCACTCAATAGATGTTCTGACTTATTAACAAGTCTCCACTCCCCATCCCTGGCTGTTGTGAATCTGCAAGGAAATTTTGGATGTGTAGGATCCTTGAATTCTCAGCTGACTGAGTTAGAAGTTTGCCCAGCTGTGTTGTACCTCTTATGGAAGCAGCAGAAAAGAATAAAAATAACAGTGGCCGTTTGTCAATAGCTTTACTCTTCAAAAAGCATATTTATATTCATCAATTCACTTGATTTTCACAGCTACCCACATGAGATAAACAGGAAAAGCAATATTACCAATATATTCAGAATAGGAATAAAATCCCAGAGAACTGAATGGTTTGCCCAACACATAGCCTATAAATGGAGGTGTTACAACATGAAATCTTCAGAAACAAAATCCAACATTTTTGCTACTAAATCACACTGTCTTCCAAGAAAATATCTTGGGAGAATGCTTGGTTGCTTTCCATGGCCTCAATTACCAGCTAACATTTATTGAATATTTGTGTACCAGGCACAGCACTGAGCACTTTGAGTACCTAACTGATCTAATCTCTACAACTATTCCATGAGGTTGGGAGTTGCTTTGTCCCTGTTTTTCAATCAGAGTAGAGTTCACACCACTAGAAAATGGCAGAGCCATCATTTTGATACAGGTGGTCTGGGTTAATGCCTGTACTCTTAATTATTACGCTTTGTCAAAATATTGTTGCAATACTTCAAAACATGTCCAACATCTCCTGAATTCACTGTAAAGCTGATATCTGAGAATTATTTGAACGCTTCTTGAATCTCTTTATATTTTTAACTTGTACTAGCTCTTTTAATAAGGCTTATTAAGAGTTTGACCCTGCTTATGAAAACTAGAAATTGGTTTGATTCCCATGTGAGCAGGACATTAGTTTTAATTCATGGTCATTGTGCTCTTGACCCTGAATAGCTATCTAGTAATGTAGATCTTTCTTCACAAGGAAATATTTAAAAAGAGAACAGAGGGGTCAACACAGCTCTACTGCTTCCATTCACTTAGCATCTCTGAGGCTCATTTTATTCACATGAAAATTTGGACTTGGACAAGATGTTCTCAGAGACCTGTTCCAAGTCACTCCAGGTGCCCCATGGTGCCACAGGGCATATGTTCTCCTGATGGCAGAGTATGAGGACACCTAATATCCTGGAGTATATTAACATTTTTACTAGCACTGTTTTATATCAGGCCTCTAATATAGATTACAAATATGTCTGTGGCCTAAAGAAAATAACTGAGAAAGCAGCTGTGTTTTGCATGATATTCAGAGGAAGTTTTCTCTTCCATGACTTAGCCTTAGAGGATGTGTGTTATAAAGAGAGAATTGAGCTGACAGTCAAAAGCCCTCGGTCAGGGCTCTGTCACTAATGCCTGTAACCTTGGATGGGTCACTCGCAAGCTTGTTTCTTCATCTGTTAAATAAGAAGCCAGTGATGAGGTGATCTTACAGTCCCATTCAGTTTTAAATTCTACATTTAAACTTGTGCTGATAGTCAGAATTTGAAGATAAGAATAGAAATGAGAAAGCACACTATTTCCTTTGTAATTTATATGCTATTTTGTGCTGCAGAGTTGTGAATATATTTGACATAAGGTGAAATGAATGGATATTAGTGTTACTACATAAAATGTCTTTCATATTTCCTAGGGATTGGGAAGGAATTGGGAAGAGGACAAATCAAAACATCTTCTAACCTGTCACTTGAAAAGACCCTGACCTTCTTAAAAAAAAAGGAAAAAAGATATAGCAATATGTACTCTAAAAATGAGTTGGCTATACCAATTCTTGGTTTAGAACATATTTTCGGTTTATTCTACTTGTTTTGTAGATAAGAAATTCTCAAGTCCAACAATGATGTAATTCTAAGTAACTTGTTTAAAATATGGCTTCTTGGATGAAGTTTTGTGATTTGTCCATGCAGAGATAAAGAGAGTCATTTCCTAAATGAGTTCATTTTCATTATCATTATTCATGGCAGGTGCATGAAATGATGTGCAGTGGAATGAGTAGGGCCAACAGATGCCTCCTATGGCGTCACTGCTGGTTTTCCCTTGAGGTCCCCTTGTATCTTGCTGACATATCTCAATCTTTTTTCATTCTCCCTTAGATCTCATCTGGAAATCATACAATTATAAGTGGCATCTATTATCTTTCTATTATAATTACATAATAAAGGTTAAATAACATAATGAATGTTATTAAAACAACTCTGTAATATATATGGTTCTTCACTTTATATCTATGTGTTAGTCATTCCCACTCCTCAGACAATCATAAAAATCCTAAGTTTGAAAAGCAGAAGAGTTAACTAACTCACTAACTGAAATTTTAAAAGTCAGCACTTTGTATACAGTTTAATATTACCCTCACAAAAATCTAAAATAAAAATTAGTAGTTGAGAGAAAATGGC